>JALDNG010000056.1:1650000-1790000 GCA_024349245.1 Neodontobutis hainanensis
TTCAGCACCCCTCCCAGAGATTCCAAGAAGGCCGTGTACTCTGCACTGCCATTCACAACAGTGAGAACCCTATCCCCGACCCGAAGGCGCAGGGAAGCGACCCTCTCGTTCACCGGGATGAACACGTGGCGGCTGAGCCGGAACGACCATGATCAATCCCACATCGGCCCGCCACCTCTCTCAAATACAAATATTTTATTATTTTTAACTATTTTTATTGTCTATAGTGAAAAGTCAACACAATACTCTAAAACTTTAAAAGACACTACAGTAAAAAATCATATTTAATTCATCACCTTTTGGAGAGTTTTTAGATTAAAATAAGCAGTCAAGTTAAATAACACTTACATTGTGGAACAGAGCTGCTTCAAAGACCAAGAGGCCATTGTACGTGAGGCCACGGGGCACAAAGAAAAATACTGAAAAGAAATGAAAAGCACCACAATTGTGTAAGTGTACTATGTCAGGGCTGTACAACCTTGATAGTAGTTCTTGCTGAAAAATACCACATAAAAGAAGACAAATAATCCCCCTTTGATTCAATGGCTCATTTGAAAATAAATGTATTCAACAGATTGTCCTCAGATTGGGCAGCTGGGAGACAAAATACTAATGGCAGTTGTGTGGACAGAAAAGATACAGTGCTTAGAATATCGATATTACACGTGGACTACATAGTACTGTATGTGTCTACTGTACCTTATCCTATACTGCACAGTCAATATAAATCAACTACAACCAGTTTGGTGTGGTCTTATATGCACTCATGAGTTTCACATGAGTATGCTGTAAGCCTCACGACATTTCAAATATACAGTATATACAAGGACCATCCATATGAATGACAGTGACTTGAATCAGTAGGGACATCTCTCTAATCAGATGCAGGGCCTTTTTTATGTCAATAAAAACACAAAACTAGTAAAAAAATCCGTAATGTCATTACTGGCATCTCAAATATTGTCCACATTTTAAAAACTTTACACTACCCCTCAGTTGCAACTTTGCTCTATCTCTGCCCAGAACCAATGCATATAGAAAAGCAGCAATGCACAGAAAGAGCACAACAAAAGAAAAACATAAATACACAAAAGGGAAAGAAAATGGAAGCTGAATAAATATTGGCAATGCATTCACACAATGTGTAAGGAGGCAGAGATAATTGCAGGATCCCATCAGCCTAAAGCTGAAGTCAGCAAGAAGTTTAAGGTAAGCTCTAAACTTTGGTTAGATGTAATGTAATAGTGTTTTGCTGCGGCGAATTGAATTTGTTTTTTAACATGGGGTTGGTGTCTGGTATGGAAGAAAAGTTTAAGTAATCTGTTAATCACAAGTTGTCTGTTAAAATACTAATATTGTGATAATGTGACAATTACTTCGATGTAAGCATTGTAAACAATCAGCAGTTCATTAAAGGTCATTATTAAACTATCCTTACTTACTATGTTACTATGTTATTATGTTGTGCAAAAGGGAGAAGATAAAAGTTGTCTCATTTACTGAACCTAAATGCTGAGGCTGCCACTCTACACAAATAAATAACTTGTCTGTTTGTAGAGGCACTCCATTCAGGATCAGCCTCCCAAATACACACATCCACACATTGGTAAGTGGCCCAATCAACTGTAGAGAGAGAAACAATCCTAAATACCACTATTTGCCTCTTGACTCAGCATTTCTTTGCCACAAAATGGCAAGGAGACTAATGCTCACAACAGAAGACTATTATTGATCCAATGCCTACTGAATCAAAAACAGACAGCGGCAAAGAAAGCCAATTTGTGGAACAAACAATGATTTTTCACTTAGACTGTCTTAAAATGCACAGACCGACTTGTAAAAAGAATCAGATTTAACCATACATTCGCTCTACAAGAAATAGTACTGCACCTGATACTGTAAAAATCTACACCGATCACTCTATAGAAAACTGAATTGTTAGTATATTTTTAGTCTCCTCTGGTAGGTCGCTTCATTGTCAGACTGTTACAAACCTTTTCCTAACTATTCCATCAAATGTAAGACATTCTGAATACAACTGTTGTCTTTAAGGTTAGAAATGTATCCTCCTAAAGGCTCGTGATTTTACACGGTTGTATTTTAGATTATCTTCACACCTTTCCCACTGCACATTTCTCAGACTGCATTTAATTGACACTACTAAAAATACTATAAAACATGACACACTGAATGATGCATGTAATACCATTAAATACAGACATTAAGAAGTATTCAAAAAGTAAAAGCCACTCAAATTTTGATAAATACACCTATTTTAAATTAAGACATCAAATTTGTCCTTAGTGTTGATGTTTACTTTGTTTTTTTCAGCAAAGTTCAGGACGCTCAAGTCAAAGTTAACAAGACTGCAGCAGATAAAGTTCATTCACTAATTTTTATATTTGGAATGGAGCTGTAAAGAAAATTATCATAGTTACGCTGTTTAAAAGCTAAGACTTTGTGTCTCACTGTGAAAACAAAAATCTCACATTTGTACCCAACAAAATAGTATTTGAAGAATCAAATATGCAATGATTCAGCAGACCTGACCATGAGCCAGCTGGTTTCATGGCAGTCTGTTACTCATCCACTCATACAAGAGCTTTCAGGTCTGTCAGCTCCACTACACGACGTCATGTGGTGCTTAGCCAGCCACCCAGTCTAGCACACTGCCAAGACATGCAGTCAGCCAGTCAGAAAAGTCACCAAAATATTTTATTTGGCAGCCCAGGTGTCTCCCTGGCTGCTCTGTCAGCCAAGCAAATCATGTGGCATGTTTACGAGAGGATTCTGAAGAAAGAAAAGAGTAACATGAGAAAAGCACAGAAAAGAGAGAACAGACATACTGTGAAACTCTGGGAAAACCTGTTGTACAACGTTTTAAAACACTTATACAGTCAAGAGTAGCGGCTGACAAATTCATTACAATATTACATTTAATTTTGGTCTTGAAAAATAAAAAGTGACAATTTCAAAATGCGTAATAAACACAAACACATTAGTGTCTTTTAATATTGGGATTCTCAGAAAGTGAGAGTGACAGTGAATGGCACAGAAGGTCCATTGTCAGTTTACATGAGGCAAAAAGAGCATATCATTATTATTCAAGATTTCTGTCTGTGCTTCACAAGAGAATAATGAATGCACAAGCAATGTCTGTGGAATTTTTTATTTGCTGTCTGATGATAAGAGTAGAGAGCTTTTAAATGCTCAGTTGTGAATTGGAGCTACAGCACCAACTGGGAGAAACCTTTCGAATTTAATAAACAATGCAATAAGTGTTAGGAAAAGAGTCATGACTAAATAAATCATGAAAATGACTCAACAGTATGACGTGATACAGCAGCCAAGGGACTGAGCACAGAAGTACTATCAGGTGTATGGCAGGAAAAGTATGCATAAAATCAGTCCATGCCAAAGGTTCAGCAATATTTGTGGGGACCGTTAAAGAGCCCTGTGGGACACATATAGTAGCGGCTGATAGACTAGATGCAGTGCACACATTGTCCAAGTACATTTAGTTCTTCTCAGTTGAACTGATTTCATTGGTTGGGTTTTATGTGTAAGCATTTCATCAGTCTCACAAAACCACGGTTCCTCTGAGTGGTACAGTACAGCATGGTTTGGTTTGGGTGACCTCTGAATATTAAGAAATTACCATTAAGTGAAATAAAGAAACAGGGAAATCTACCTTGCACAAGGTTGGAGGTACAATCATTGCCTTGTGCTACCAGCAATGGTGGACAAAGTGGCAAAGTGGTAAGCACTTTTGCCTAACAGCAAGAAGGTCCTGGGTCCGATTCCCATCCAGGGCAGGGCTTTTCTGTGTGGAGTTTGCATATAATCCCTGTGTCTGCGTAGGTTTCCTCCGGGTACTCCGGCTTCCCCTACCACCGAAAACATGTACAACAGTACCCCCCAAACACACATGGGGCCAGGACTCCACTGCAAAAGAGATGTGTAATCTCAGTGGGACTGTCCTGGTCAAATGAAGGTTAAAAATTGCAGCTGGATTAGATTTAACATTTTAGGGACTCACTATTTTATTTCATTACATGATCTTTTTATGTTGTTTCTTGTGAGGCAAACATCAAATAGAGAATTGTTAATTGTTGGAATTGTTGAATTGTCGGAGTAAGAGCTTAGTAAGAGTAAGATACCAGAGTCAATTTTTACCCCAAAAAATACAAGCTTTATATTCCTTTTTTATTGTCTTTACTGCCCAACCGAGTACATTCAATGGACCAATGACAGTGTTGCAGTGTTGGACTCTACCTTTTTGTAACCAGCAGTGCAAAGGTGTGATACCAATAAGGTAAAGTAAATGTCATGAAATGAGCAGTCAGTGTCAGTCAGAGTGTTTAGCACCACTCTGTCCATTATGACCGTCATAATACTAGTCCCTCATCCAATATGACAATTATATATAGTGCATTATAGTTATACCCATGAGGAAAAGACACATCATAACTAAGTTCATAACTGGATTCTTCTATTTATTTTTACAACCAAAAGTTCATTCATTCATTCTCTACCACTTTGTCCCGTTAGGGGTCGCGGGTGACTGGAGCCTAACTCAGCAGCTTTGGGCCTGAGGCGAGGTACACCCTGGACAGTGGCCAGTTAGTTGCAGGGCTGACATATAGAGACAGACACTTACAAACAACCATTCACTCTCACATTCATTCACTAGGGACACTTTAGAATTGCTGACTTACCTATACATGCATGTCTTTGGACGGTGGGACGAAGCCAGAGTACCCAGAGAGAACCCACAAAGGACATGCAGACTACTCACAGAAAAACCAGAGTCGGCCAGGAATGTTCGAGTTGGCCGGGTTTTGAACTCACAACCTTCTTGCTGTGAGGCAGGAGTGCTACCAACTCTGCCACGTGCACCCACCAGAATTTCAAAGATTTGATTTTGTCCCAAGCTGCTTTTTGATTCTGCCACCACCTTGTTTTCAGTAACTGAACAGGACAGCTCAGTGAGACACCCTGACTCTTCTAATGTAGAGCGGTTCATGCTGTGCGGATTTGCCAGCAGACTCTATTTAATCTTAAACTTGCTCTGCTTTTTGTCCACTCTGCTGACGTCTCTGAACTGTGTGGACTTCACCTTTCCTTAGTGTATATATACTCTATATACACAATATATACTGTATATACTATATATATACTCAATATACTGTATATATACTCTATGTACTGTATTTATACTCTATATACACTATATATACTCTTTATACACTATATATACTCTATAAACTGTATATATACTCTATGTACTGTATTTATACTCTATATACACTGTATACTCTATATACTGTATATATACTCTATATACACTATATATACTCTATGTACTGTATATATACTCTATATACACTATATATACTCTATGTACTGTATATATACTCTATATACACTATATATACTGTATATACTATATATATACTCTATGTACTGTATATATACTCTATATACACTATATATACTCTATATACACTATATATACTCTATATACACTATATATACTGTATATACTATATATATACTCTATGTACTGTATATATACTCTATATACACTATATATACTCTATATACACTATATATACTCTATATACACTATATATACTCTATAAACTGTATATATACTCTATATACACTATATATACTCTATAAACTGTATATATACTCTATATACACTATATATACTCTATAAACTGTATATATACTCTATATACACTATATATACTCTATATACTGTATATATACTCTATGTACAGTATATATACTCTATATACTGTATATATACTCTATGTACAGTATATATACTCTATATACTGTATATATACTCTATGTACAGTAAGCACGCAGGGCTGCTCAGTAACTTCACATCTCATTTGTTGATTGGTGAATAAATAGGATGTGTTGCTGATTGAGACCTTGTGCTCCTTGAATAATTCTCAGAAACTTTTCATTGTTTTTGCTTGAGGCTATGTGTTTATTTACCAACTTTTGAAGAATGCTGCAGCCAAAATGTTTTTGGACAAATTATGAGTACATTTTTCAAAACCTTTGCCAACTTCGAGCTCCCAAAGCAAACGTAAGTAAAACTAATATTTCCAGGCTGTTTGGGCTTTTATTCAGAATCCGCTAAAATATATTTGTTTTCTTTAACATAATATACTATTATTTCACACCTACAAAACAAAATAAAGACATGACATTAGTTCTGACATCATTTTTAAAAGTTAAAAAGTTGAACATTTTAACTTAGAAATCCACAAAAAAAAAAAAAAAAAAAAAAAAATACATTTTGAGTCACATGCCTTCTGTAACAGAATGTTCTTTACATTTCCAAACACACATAACTAGGACAGACAAACATGTGGTCTGATGATGGTGCAGGCTTTTCCTATTCATTAATAAAGGAAAACAAAATGGTTTCAAAAAGGTCTAAATCATTGTTTTCATTTTGATTTCGTTGAACAATGAAAAATCTATTATTGTGGATATAGCATTAATACTGCTAACGATTGGCCTGGCTTTTTACATACTGTAGTCACCCTTAATAGACCAGGAAACCAGTTATCTGGCATAATGTAGCCTATTCATTTTATCACTGGTGCAGCTCAGATACACAGGATATAAATATGTGTCCACTGCAGCAGATAAAATACTATCACTGTAATTGTTAAAGCAATCATGTAAAGATGTGCCAACATTCACTGTTTAGTATCTCAGTATGTATAGAAATGTACAGTGAAAACAGCTTGCCTCCAGTGACTGTGGAGGGGAGTGTGGTGGTGGTCAGAGAGGGCTGTCAGTGCCTTGTGTATAGCAGCCCCCCTCTCTGCCTGCCCCAGGTGTGAATGTGTGTGAATGGAGTGAATGGAGGTAGAAATAGCTTTTCTCTGGTGCCTGATAAGTGTAGAAAAAGGCTATATAAATGCACACCATTTACCATTTACCATTTAATTTTGGCTGAGCAACTAACATCCAGATTTATTCCAGGTTGTAGTTTTTATGTAAATGTCAAGGGAACACAGAATTAAAGTGTCAAATATAGGTACTGTATGGCAGCTAAAGACATGCACGTAGGAGTGTGTGAAGGAGAGAATGCAAGCGCAAGAGAAGAATTAATGAAAGAAGATAATAATATTAAGGTTTTCTATTACCCAGCTTTATGTTAGACTATTCCTCTGGTGATGACGTCTTGACAGGGTCTTGGGCTTTTTGATAACTGTGTCCACCATTCCCACGGGCCTATTCTAAAGGGCTTTTATTCTGCACTTGCACCATATTCTTATCTGGTAAGTACAGACACTCATGCACCTCTTACATGCACAAACACACACACCTCAAGTATAGTGTTCACTGTTCAGTGTAAAGTGTAACGCTACACAACCATTCTGACATGTTCACTACCTTACTACAACAGTGAGGCTTCTATATGTGTCTGATTTCTACACATACATTACAATACATAACCTGAGACTCTGTTATCACCATAGCAACTGCTCAAAAAGCAAAAAAGTAGAGTAAAACTGCCTTAACACATTATATTGTTTCCACTTGAAGGAGAGCCAGATCAGTTTATTGCCAGGTAAAATGAAAATAATTTATTTTGGCTTTTGTGCAAAGGCAAGAATCCCCAAAGTAACCATCTGCATTAAGTACTAAGATAAATTCAGTAACACATTTTAAATACAATGTGGGGACTAAATTGTATTGTAAATTATGTGATGATAAAATCAGAGATGTAAGTTAAAAACTACAAAAACAGACTTACTTCATATTTGAGGATTGAGAATGTATGTCATTACACAATACTTACAAATAATCAGTAGTAAATGAACCCACTAAAACAAAATTTGAGGTTTTTTATTTTCTCCCTTTACAAGAAGACAGTACTCTTGTTTTCTTCTCTGTTACAGAGGGAAGTAAACAGCCTCAGCCGGAAAACAACACTTGAGAACAGGGGAGAAGTGCAGAAATCTGGAGAAATCATTAATCATTAACATCAGTACTTTGTGGTGTCAAAAGTCATGTTACACATTTAAATTATCATCTCTCTTTAAAGTGTTTGAACAATATTGGTTATTATAATAGTATATCTACTTCACAGGTCAAAACTCCACTTTCATTTACTTTTCTGAAAAGCATAAATTAATGAATCGTACAAGCTCAATGAGCACTCTCGTTTTGCAGGCATATATGAACTAATTAGAACGGTTGAGCGCTTTTAACTGTGGAGTAGTTGAATGAGAGTGTTTCACAGCAACATCTTTATTACACACTTGACCCCAGGGTTCGGCGAGGGAACGCCGAAAATCCAAGGCAGCTTGTGTTTGAACAGACAAGAAAGACAAGATTAGACAGTGTGGCCCGACTCTTTCTAAACATCACAGAAAATACCAGAGCTGCTAGTATGTTCAAAGTTTATGTATGGTATTTTTTTGTTTTGTTTGTTCTGTGTGCATATGGACAGTTCAGTCTAGAGTTGTGAGTGTGTAGTTTGTAACTTTCATGCTGGTTCCTGCTCCTCTTCAGTGGTCCTCTCTCAGCAGTGGACAAAACCCATGAGCGCAAAGCTGTCATTCAAACTCAGTTTCACACATTTCCACACAAACACGCACACTTTGTCCAAACGCTTTGACACATACACAATCCACACACAGCATATAATAGTTGAGCATTACTGAGATGTGGCACACTCAAATCTGCTAAACTTCTTGAAGATCCAATGGATTTCTGTGGTCACACTGTGAGAGCCACAGTGTGTAAAGGACCTGTTCAGTGGTAGTAAAGACTTGGCCCCAAGACTAGGGACTGAATGTGTGTGAAATCTAAACAAAAGTCACATTTTCGTCAATGTTGGTACAATTTTGGCACATAAAACTTGACTTGTCCACTTCATTTTGCCTGTTATTGTTTTTGACAAAATGTTCCCAAAAGATTTTAATGATGTGTGAGGGTCTGTCTTCATGTTGAGCACATATAGTTTATGAAGAAAGAAAGACAATACTTAGTACCTTCATCAATGTAGTCTATCATATATTTATTTATTTACCAGCAGTTGATTTAATGTACAACAGATTTATTTCAAATCATTTTCTTGTGATTGTTCCACTTTCACTGTGCTCCATCGAGGGAGCAAACCAGACAGAAGTGAAATGTGCTGAGATGTAGATCTACTGCATGATGATTTACAATAGGTTTGAAATTATGTAGTTATTATATTTTGAAGACTAAAGGTTCTGTAGCTTTAATGTTGATTTAAGTGCAACAGTCTGGGAGACACTGCTGATTAGACTTATAGATTATTAAACTGATGGAGTTTGTGTCACACTGGAAATGGAGCTAAATAAACAGAGAGGACATGGAGATGTGACAGTTAAAGCTAAGGTAGCTTAGCTTAGCTTTAACTGTCACATCTCCATGTCCTCTCTGTCTTTTCTTATCTAATTGTGCAAAAAGGCACGGTTTGACGCTGAACTCGAAGCTAGAAGTTTAGGTTGCCCTCTAAAGCTCGTCTGCAAAAGTCTTTTGCAGTCATCAATTGATCCTTTTTTTATTTATTTTATTTTTAGTAAAAGGCGGATAGGTCTCTGTGAAATTGTTGTAGGTGAGGGGTGTTCTGCTTTGGCAGTTTAAAAAAAATGTACAATATAAATGCATGTTTTATCTCAACCTTTACTGACGGAGCTAGTAAGGATTGAAACGAACAATCAGATGAAGCTTACACATAACAGTGGACAGTGTACTTCCCATATCACATGACCTGCTTTAATGAACAAGTCTAAACCGCTGAACACATTAGATTCTGAGAAAATATGACATTCCCTTTTTTATTTTATTTTTTTTAAATGCATATTACACATTATTAAATACAGTATATTCAACCAAACAACTCCATAATTCAAACCTGTAAATTTGGAATGCTTGTAGAGATCTAAAATGCCTCTGGGTTTAACCTCACAACCAGATTACGTGAGATAAGTGACAGCGTTCGGAGTGGGTGGTGTTGGTGGAGGGTGTTGTGAACTGTCAGGGGCACTTGGGACATTAGTGTTCTCATCAGTGCGTGTGATGGACATTTTTTCTTTAGTGTTCATGAGGGGACAACAGTTTCTTCTCTACTCAACTCCATCGGGTGTTTGAATGTGGTAGGATCTGGTCTGGTGTCGGTTATTCAAACAATTGCCGGTTTCCAGATTTCTCAGCAAGGCCATTACTCTGTGGGTTGGGTAGAACTCCCACACTGCTTGCAAATTCAAACTCCTTGCACTTGTTTTGGGGGCTGTTGGTTGATATAAGAATTTGAGGGATAATGTGCCTTGCAAAGTTTGCTTTGAGCTAGTGGATGACTGCAGTAGCGGTTGTGCTGTTGAGTTTGTCCAGCTCAAAGTACCTCTAATTGTCAACTGTGACCATGTAGATTTGTTTGGTGTAAAGAGATCAGCTCGACTGTTTGCCACGGCCTTTCTGGAATGATGTGGTTTATCAAAAGCTCTTTGGTGTTTGATGGTCTGTGTTTCAACCAAACAGGGCATTTTCCAACCATATCCTCAATCTGCTCGTTCATCCCGAGCCAAAACTGCACTTGCACTTATCGATGCCCATGTGACCTGTGTGTATTCAAGATTTTATGTAGTGACTTTTTGAAACTATTATCTTTTTCCGTTTGAAAAGAATATTGTTAATTAGGGACAGCTCATCATGGTAGTTCCAATATTCTGCAATGCTCTGAGGGCACTGTTGTCTTTCATTAGGCCATCCTTCACTGATTGTCCTTTTTAGTTGTACTAACTGTGTGTCTTTGTCAGTCTCTGTTTGTATTTCTTTCAGCTTAGTCACTGACCGGTAAGCTGCTGTACAAGTCCATGCTGTTGTCCATGTCAGGGCGCAACTTTCTAGAGAGAGCGTGCAAGAAGCATATCTTTGTCTGGTTTGTGAGTGATTGTAAATTCATTTCTTTGTAACTGAAGAATACTAAATAAGGAAGGTGCTGCAGTGAAAGGTTTTCGAAGTATGGATTCAAGTGGCTTGTGGTCACTTTCCACAATAATGTGGCGACTATGTGCGTATTTGTGAAAGCGCTTGCATCCAGGTGAAATGGTATAGAGCTCTTTCTCACTCTGTGTGTAGTCTGTGAGTGACCATGATGCATATCCAATAGGTTTACCTTCTTGCAGCAGGATTGCACCTAGTCCATATTTACATGCATCAACTTGTAGTCTGAGTTTCTTGCTGAAGTCATAGTACCTAAGAACTTGGCCTGGCTCTTGTGTGATAAGCGCTTTAATTTTCTTAAATGCTTTGTCTTGCGCCGCATCCCAGACAAACTCATTTGAATCCTTTAACAGCTGGAGCAGAAAGGCATTGTCTGACAACATAGGAGCAAACTTAGACAAGTAGTTAACAATACCAAGATTGGTTTCAAGGTCACCTTTAATTAATGAATTAATTCTTAATTTTTTTGATTGGGACAATCAATGTATGTTAATGAACATACATGAGACACAGCCACATGAATGTAAACATGCCATCCGTTGTCCCAACATTCTCACACATTCATACACCAGTGCTGTGGCACGAGGTTAAGTGTCTTGCCCAAGGACACAATGACAGTATGAACTGTAGGGAGGGCAGGAATCAAACCACAAACCTTCTGGTTATAGGACGACAGCAGCTAAGCCACTCCGCCCATGCTTCGTCTTTGGGTGGCTCCATGTGTTTGACAGCTGTGATCTTGGCTGGATCAGGTTTGACTCAATCTCTTGTTATGAAATATATCAAGTAAGTGACTTCTGTTGCACAGTTGATGCTTTTGTCAGGGTTGAGTCTGACTCCTCGCTCTCTGGAGCGCTGTAGCATTGTGCGAAGGTTTCTATCAAGTTTCTCCTATCTTCTGCTGTAGATGAGCATGTCATCAATTATTTCTGTTACACCGTCCAAACATTTAGGTTTCATCCACTTCCAGTTTGGATGGGATGTCCTCGAGCATTGGATAATGGTGTTGCTTGATTACTTTGTTGAGATCTAAGCAAACCCTAAGTTTACCTGATCTGTTGTCTTTCCATGCTTTTTAGTTTGTGTCTAAGATGGTCACACAACGTGAGGGGAACATGCCTTGGTGAATGTATTTCTGGTACTGCGTTGGGGTCAATATGGATGGTGCACCAGGAAATATTCTGTGAAGACATCAGCTTATTCAAACACTGCTCTTTTTTATTTTCCTGTGTCATTGCATCAATAAACAAGTCATTGCTATCTGTGTATTTGTCTGGTTCTTTTTTACTTTGCTTAGATGGAAAGACTTTTTGGGACATATTTTTTTACTGTGTGCTTTATTTCCTCAGTATTTACATGTGTAATGG
Source organism: Neodontobutis hainanensis (assembly GCA_024349245.1). Classification (NCBI taxonomy): domain Eukaryota; kingdom Metazoa; phylum Chordata; class Actinopteri; order Gobiiformes; family Odontobutidae; genus Neodontobutis; species Neodontobutis hainanensis. The sequence continues at coordinate 1,662,390 of JALDNG010000056.1, forward strand.
TGCTTTATGTCTTCATCCATTTTAGCGTAGCTAGCTACACCGCCATTTCCTCTACTGTGGCGCAATTTCCACGGGGTTGTTGTTGCTGGTTGCCAACTGAGTGCATGTACTGACTGCTCGCTAGGGTCACTGCTACCACATAATATAGTTGAGCTGTGCTTGTGCAATTTTATGAGACTGGGCAATGTCTATTGCTCTGTCTAATGTTAAATCAGACCCAACACTAAATAGATTTTCTCTTACTCTTGGTGAATATATTACAAAAACAATGCGGTCAACTGGCTAACCAATCATGCTTCAATGCAAGTCTAAACAGCAGAACACATCCTGTAAGAATGTTTCAAAGGGTGTGGCCAATATTTATTTTGTGTGTAATACAGCTTTAATGTTACTAACCAAAAGTTGCTTTGTAAAAGATATGAAGATTACAAGTCAGACAGAAGTGCAGTGTTTCTGTTGCAATGTCTGAAGTGCACTGTGGGACAGTGAAACACACAGTGGCTCAGGTGTGATTGTACTATAAACGAGATTTCTGCTCTCACCTGTTCATACTGTTGTTGTGTCCTTGGGCAAGACACTAAATCGGAAAAAAAATTAATAAAAAACAAGCATGTCAGAAATACAGTATATTCTGGTACTAAACCATTTAGAGAGTTGTAAACCAGTTGTGTTGTTTAAAAGTCTATGCTCTGAGCAACAGAAAGCCAGTGCAGAGATTTTATAACTGGTGATAAAATGCTGATGATGTAATTGACTTATTGTCACTGTGAAATTTCAAGTCTGAGTCCAGACTAGAATTCTAACCTGATTTTTAGATTTTAGAGAAAGAGACTCGAGGTGACTGCTGAGATTTTCTCTTGGTTTCTGTGGTAAAGATGGTTAGTTCAGTCTTGTCTCTGTTCAGTTGGAGAAAATTATTCTGCATCCACACATCAATCTGTTCGATGCAGTGACACAGTGAATGGATTGGTCCATTTTCACCTGCTGTGAGTGAAATGTAAATTTGAGTGTCATCTGCATAATTATGGTATGATACACCACAGCTGTGTATTAACTGGCCTAAAGGAAGCATGTAAAGATTGAATAATAGTTGTCCAAAGATAGACCCCTGTGGAACCCCACGTGTCAGGGTCATTTGATCTGATACACAGTTACAAACCGAAACAAAGTACTTCCTGTCTTCAAACCAGAAATGAAACCACTTAAGGGCAGTTCCAGAGAGGCCTTTCCATTCCTCTAATCTTTGTGACAGGACTTCATGGTCTACTGTATCGAACGCAGCGCTCAAGTCCAACAGAACTAAGACAAAGACTTTGCACGCATCAGTGTTCAGATGAATGTCATTTGTGTCTGTGATAAGCAGTTGTTAAGATAAAGAGAGTCAGCAAGTTGCTGATGTACAACTTTTTCAATGGCAGGTTTGATATGGACCGATAGTTGTTAAGCACTGTAGCATCAAGACTCCTCTTTTTTAGGAGAGGATGATGACAGCGGTTTTTAAGGCTCTTGGAAATGTTTGAGACTGTAAGGAATTATTGACTATATCAGTGAGTTCTGGTAACAAACTGCTTAGTACTGATTTCAGAAATCTAGTGGGTAAAACATCGAGGCAGCAGGTGGATGAACTCAGGCTGGAGACAATTTCTTCAATAGTTCTGTCATTAATGGGTGTAAAATGTGTTACTCTAATCAAGTGTCTCCTGGATGGCTTTAGTGTTGTCATTTGCCCTGTAGACTGTATTTGCTTTTCAGTGATTCTCTTTTCTGTGCCCTGACAGAATGCGCATTAGAAGAGAAAAAAATGAAGAGAAAAAATCTGCAAGGTTATTAATCAGAATGTGTTTTTATCTAAATTGCACAGAGCTGTGATTTTAAAATGATTTCTTTTTTATGTTTAGAATCAGTCCCGTTGAGCTGTTCCTCTTTCTTTAACAAGCATTGTATAATTATTAATCACCTTGATCACCCTGCCACTGTTCTCATGCATGTCTAATTAGCAGCTACTTCTTTTCTTTGGCTTTCTTTATCTTAAAGTTTTCTCACATGGAACACATTAATCTTACTAATTCATTTATTTTGTAATAATGTTTAATTCCCTATACCTTCATAAAATCTAATCCCATTTTCCTATTATACATGCACATTATTTCATCTTACCTCATGTTGACCTTTAACATGGATTGGAAAATTCCATTTATTACATATTTAATTTATAAACCTATATGACTTAAGTCTACCTGCAATATTCTTTAAGGTTTTGAAGTTCAACTGACAAAGCAGTGTCTCAAAGATCTGCTCCGTCTTTAAGAAAGATATGCAAGTAAAATTTTAACATAGCAATACTTTCACAATTTGGTTGTTTAGCTAAATGAACTTTTGTGAATTGTATGTGAATTGTTTCATTTCAAGACAAAATACCAGGCACATCTTCCCTGTTCCCTGTATGTTCTATGGAGTCTATAGATTTAAATAAATATGGTAGCCAGAAAGCCCCCAAACCCTCCTTGCCTTTCTAACATCTCACATTTTCACATTTGTTTATATTTGAAAATGTCTTTATTGATCATCCATTCTTCGGGCTTTGATGAATGTTTTAATTCATTTGGGAACAGGTGGGTCCATAACATACAGTGATTTTGAGGCAAGAGTCTTACCACAGCAGCGGAATCTAAACCTTTTCTATCGATATTGCTTTTATGCCTTTGTCTCATATTCAACTGACTAATTGCTTAGTTTATTATTTATATATATTCAATAAATCAAAATATGTTATATTTAACGTTAACCAGAATGTCCTTCATGATCAGTCATTCATTTTAAAATGTCACATAAAGTAGATGGATCTGCTAACTAACTCAACATTCAGAGACCAAAAAACATCAAACACATCAATCCCTCTTGAGTGCAGGAGGACATTTGTTTTTACTTATTTGGTCCTGTTTATTTGAATATTTAACCTAGTTTCCTCTATCTTGTCACATCAAATCAGAGCTCTAACACCAAACAAGTCAGCATTTCATTAACTTAATGAGTGATGCTGCTGGCCCAATTCCATATTAATAAAACCGTATGCTAATTACTATTTTGAGAGTGTTAATTAAAAATAAGTGTGATAATAAGTGTTTACTTACAGTGCTCAACTGAGTCCCAGCAGTCGGCTCAGAACAGGCTCACAGGTCAAAAATACACCCTGCTAATCATACACATGAGAAAAGGTTTGCTGTAGCGCCAACCGTCACTAACTGCTTTATGTGCTACTTAATATTCTTAATATTCTTTCTCCACCTCAGCAGTGGTCAGTCCTGTCAGAAACACAACTCTCTCATGCAACTATTACTTTTACCACCGCATCTTCCAACATTGTTCATTCAGCCTCTTCTCCGATCATTAGGTCCCACTCACCTCAGGGTCTGTTCTTACCAAACCACCTCCAAAACGGGAAAGTTTTCATTCCCCATTTCTCTCTAACTTTATAATGTTGTTTCATTTCTTGCTGGGGTCTAATATATTATATTTATTTTATTTCATCTTTTTATGTTTGTAAAAAGAAAAGAGAGTTGTTGAAAACAGGTAATGTTTATTGTTGAGTTAAATCTTTTGTTTAATATCATTTTAGATATAGTTTTTTTAATAGAAAATAAAAAGTCTTAACATCCTTTGCTAAGGGCTGTCCGGTCCCTGTACGACCGGAGCAGGAGCTTGGTTCGCATTGCCGGCAGTAAGTCAGACCCGTTCCCGGTGCATGTTGGACTCCGGCAGGGCTGCCCTTTGTCACCGGTCCTTTCCGGTCCTAGAAATCCTGGACAGGATTAGATCCTGCAGTCCCCAAAACAGACTCAGACCCTCTAGCCTCTGGCTGCGCCTAGAAATCCTCATCTTCTTTTTGCAAATGATGTTGTCCATCAACCCAGGACCTTCAGTGTGCACTGGGGTGGTTTGCAACCAAGTGTGAAGTGGCTGGAATGAGGGTCAGCACCTCCAAGTCTGAGACCATGGTTCTCAGTCGGAAAAGGGTGGCTTGTCCTCTTCAGGTCGGTGGAGAGCTCCTGCCTTAAGTATCAAGTATCTTGGGGTGTTGTTGACGAGTGAGGGATGGAAGGATGGTGAGATTGACAGACGGCTTGGTGCAGCATCTGCAGTAATGCGGTTGATGTACCGGTCTGTTGTGGTGAAGAAGGAGCTGAGCTTCAAGGCGAAAATCTCAATTTACCGGTCGATCTACATTCCTACTCTCACCTATGGTCATGAGCTTTGGGTCATGACCGAAAGCAAGAAAGCAACAAGATCCTGGATCCAGGCCGCTGAAATGAGCTTTCTCCGCAGGGTGGCGGGGCGCTCCCTTAGAGACAGGGTGAGGAGCTCGGTCAATCTGGAGGCGGTCAAAGTAGAGCCGCTGCTCCTCCACATCGAGAGGAGCCAGCTGAGGTGGCTCGGGCATCTGTTTCGGATGCTTTCTGGACGCCTCCCTAGGGAGGTGTTCCGGGCATGTCCCACCGGGAGTAGACCTCAGAGAAGACATAGGACATGCAGGATGGACTATGTCTCTCGGCTGGCCTGTGTCTGGGGAGTAGGGAGGTCTGGGCGTCTCTGCTTAGATTGCTGCCCCCGCGACCCGGCCCCGGATAAGCAGTAGAAGATAGATGGAACATTCTGTTGAGACAAACCAAGGAAGAGTCTCTTTTTTCCCATCTCTAAACCACTGCAACTGAGTTTGTGCAGGAAATCTCTTGATTTAAATCTTATGTAAATGATGTGTAGGGCTGAACATTGTCATCATGTCCATGTAATGAAAGAGATCTAGAGTCCAAATATTTAATGAAATGGTTAGTTAAGGGAAAAAACAACTATTTGTAGTATTTTTTATTAGAAATATGTAAGAAAAAACATAGATGTGAGGGCCAGTGCACACATAATTATTTTAAATGAAAAATTTGGGATGTGGGCAAAAAGCCCAAACATATTAGAGACAGTGGGTCGGCGGTGCAGTCCCTGCCATGCCCAGTTTATGTTGTCGTTGAGTCCTTGGGCAAGACACTTATCCTTGCCTCCAGTGTCTGTGGTTCTGGTGTGTAAATGGACAAACAGAAGCTTAATGTAAAGTTTTTCAAGTGCCTATAGGTGGAAAAGTGCTATATGAAATCCAACCCATATAACATTAAAAACTATTTCGTTTTTAATGTTATGCTTCTGCTTCTGTTTCTCATCTTTTGGCTTTGTATCATGTGATTTCATCATGCGATCACCTCAGACAAATTGATTTCTTTTCTCCAAAACTTACCCTCACTTCACTGACTGCTGGTCCCATTGTGAACATGGCTCAGTCCCTTCAGATATAGATAAGAAAGCCTATCTGTAGGGTTGAGTAGACTTGGCCTCAAGAAATTAGTTTTCTACCTTTTGCTTCAGGAGTCTACAAATGAGCAATGGTGTAGTACTTTACTTGAAATGCTGCAATTAAAGTTATGTGCATCATCAGCGTTTTGTACTGTGTAGTTGTGCATATTTTGAAAGCACAAAAAACAACTAACACCTGGCTTTAGTCTGCAATGAAATGGTACAATCACCATTCAAGTCACAATTGCTGCCTGTCTCAGCTCTTCTTTTTAGGTAGCATAAGCATCTAACAAACCTGTATATAGTTAGGCGCCAAATGTGTGTGTGTGTGTGTGTGTGTGTGTGTGTGTGTGTGTGTGTGTGTGTGTGTGTGTGTGTGTGTGTGTGTGTGTGTGTGTGTGTGTGTGTGTGTGTGTGTGGTCTCTCTCGGATGCAGGATGGATGTCCTTGTCATCAGTGATAGGCAGAGCTGTGTCGACTTGTCAGGTAAGCAGCCACGGCAACATCCAGAGACTGTGTGTGTCTCTGCGATGTCACGGCGCAGCAAGCGACTGGGTAGCAGCCTGTGTCATCAAAATGTATGAGGGCATGCCTGTCCCCTGTCTTCCTATGCCTATCCCGCTGCCTACACGCTGAAATGAGACTGAAATATGTTACAATTCGCTTTCACTGGCCTCCTGAAAGCACCAGTCAATGACAGAAAGCAACTGGGGTAAAAATATTTTCTTTCTTGTTTTTTTCCTTCCCCTTTTCTTTCTCTTTCTGCTACGTCTCATTTTGTGACAAGAGAGAAACGCAACAATGAGTGCACTCAGGACCTGTTCGGCGACAAAAATCATCTTGGCAGAGGCAGACAAAAAGATAATGAGAATAGATGGCAACAGATGAGTGACTGTCAGCATCCACCTATAGGCACAACCACAACAGCGACAAAACATGATGCATCCTAATCTAATGACAAATCACCACATGTATTTTTAGTTATTTTGTCATCTTGCATTTGGCAGCTATAAAAAAGTGTTGTATTTTGCACAAGATAAATTTCAGAATAAGAAACAATAATTGTAAGGCTGAAAGCTGACTTGATGATACCACTGCATTGTATCCAAAGAAACGGTTTGTCATTATTAGGTGACTGAGACTCAAAATGGCTGCAAGCAAAAAGAGCCAAACTGACTGTCAACATACTGTTGAGAGGAGCACAGAATATACTTAGTGAAAGATTGAATTTCACAGCACATTTAATTTGAAATCAAAAATATATGGAAACATTACCTGTACTTTACAATTTCAATTATTCAGTACATTCTTCCAAAGGCATCTACAAAATATCTGTGTCCTAGTAATGGCAAAACTCTTACACTGACCATGACCTTGTCAACTACCTTTATTTTGAGTGCTCCAAGGAACAAGAATGGATGGCGGCTAAAGGCTGAAAACTTGCTTTCAGGTAGATTTTTTCTCTTGAACACTCAGACTGCCCTGTAGACAGTTGAATGTGTTTCCAGTTCAGCTTTTACAAAGAACAGGTCATTCTTGTAAGTGCCATAAAGTAATCTTGAGTGATCCAAAAGCGCAATAGCCCTTGCAATGTAATCCTGGGTTAGGGTTAGGTCAGGAAGAAGTGCAGGCCTTGACATGTGAATACTTTAGCAGTCAATTGATATGAGGCTACTATAAAGCATTACTCATACATGAAAAATCTGAATTTCAAAGACATAAACAAAATCTGCTCCTAAAACCGATTTGTTGTAATAACCCTATAATATTATTCAAAGCCTAAATGTATTGGTTGAGAGTGTTACATTTTGAAAATTCTACAAATGTAAGAAATGCAGGTAAAATAAATGACCAACAATAGGTAAGGGTCCTCTTTGTTGACATTATTTATTTTATAAGAAAGACAGAATGGGGAACTCGAACTCGAACTCTAACATTTCCCATCTAAAGCCCTGTAAGTATGTGTGTAATATATAATATATGTGTGGAAAAAATATTAGTCAGCACATTTGGCACAATATCTGCTGAGGTCTCTGACAGCAACTCATAGTGAGTACACACCTATCAACACGTGTCCTTGTGTAAACTTTGGCCTCACAAATCATCAGGAACAGTATTCAACTAAAACTGAGTAATGGAGTGCCAAGTTCAAAACATGTAACTTTTTAAACTGCATTTCCTGGAGCAATGCTGAAAAAAAATTATTACATATATTTATAGAAAGGACTGCTGCATTTTGTATTTGATTAATTTTATTTTATTTTTATTTAACCTTTATTTTATTTTTATTTAACCTTTATTTATCCAGGAAAGTCCTACTAAGATTACAAAAATCTGACTTGTTGATACATCTGCATTGTATCTAAATAATTTGTCTTTATTAGTCAACTGACACTCACGGCTGTGAGCCAAGTGTGTCATGAAACTGACAAGAGCACAGAATAATAAGCATAATAAGAATAAGATAACATAACATAAGATACAATAATATAGGACATTATTAATCCCACTGTGGAGACATGCACTTGTTTTGGCAGCTCACAGACAAGTGTAAAAGTATGAGAAATTACATTTGGCACAATGTATTAATATTAAAATTAAAATAAATACAAAATTTGAAATTATTTTCAAAATAGAATAACAACGCTTTTATGTTTCTACTTTACTTTTTTTCACTCACTCCATTAATCTTGCTAAGACATTTACAACACACCTGAGTCCGAGTGATGCCAAGACTCTCACTGGCCGTTACGTTGTCAGCTCCCTTTATTTCAAGCCAAAGTGATGAGTCCCCAAGAACAAGATTGACTGACTACAGAAGGTGAAAGTGAAAACTTCTGTGTCCTCAACAGTTCACAGCAGGTTTATATGAATGTCACAGTTTACTGGTCCACTATTCCTTTCCTTTACCTTTCCTTTCTTCTTTTTCCCACATGGCCATAACAAAAATAGACACCATGCAAACAAATTTACCAAAATAGTGCTTTTTATTTTTATAATAATGTTAACTGGTTAATAATGATCAGTAAAATCAGTAGTGCAGGTGTGAATGATTGAGTGTTTATGGTGTGTGTAGAGTTGTAGGATGCAAACCAAAACTAAGAAGCAAACAAAAGGCAAAAAAGCAGGGTCTTAAAAAGGCATTCCACCTGCTCATAGACATGCATGCATGATTATATACACAAAAGTGAAACCCTGACTACAGGGAGGAAGGGGTCGTAACACATGCCACTTTAACTTGTGCTTAGTTTAAGCAAAGACAGTTGACATTTACTTTATATGAACAGTTATGGCTCACACCTATTCTTCTTTTCTTTACTTCTCAGCCCATTATGAAGTGACTGAGCAAAACACCTTTGCAAATTGATGTAGTCTTTCTCGCTGGGGTTACTATTAAAAAGCTTTATATTAGTACATTAACAAATGAAGAGAGGAATGATTATTTACTGGCAGGGCATCCTTGGAAGCAGCAGAAGGGGACTCAGAGAGTTTTTGTCAAGGGGAAAGAATGAATATGACTAATAAATGATAAACAGTAAAACCAGCCTTGACTCAGCACTGAGGGGGCGGATCTTTTTCTCTACTTACTTGAAAAGCAATAATTTTTGTACATTTTTATTCAAGTCTGTTCTTATTCAGAAATTTTAGCACCTGTTCCTGTTCCTTGGTTAAGCATATTTTTTTAAATGCTGCAGTCTTTCTTACTTGCGGATAGAGAGAACATGCCTAAAATGAAAGTGTTATTCACTCTTTAGAAGACTTTTCAGTACATGTCTTCATCCTTGTAGCTCCTGTCCACTCGTCTTTGTCCGATTAACTTACTCTCTTCTCTTTGCTGCATATGTTTGTCTCTGTAAAGTAAACATGATGCTTTTACTGTATCACTAGACATTGGTCAAAGTGGCATTATTGGGTTCCCAGCGTTTCTGTCAAGAATAGATCTACAAAATGTGAACATTTTAAACTGGAGCCAACTGCAAACGCCAATTTGCAGCATAATTTGGTGATTGCGTGACAGCACATGAGAATGGACAAACATTACACTTAGAAACCAAGACAGACTCAGAAATGTTATCTCAACTGACATGGATATTTCAGTACTGTCATTTATTATTATTTATAGGCATACACACAACTGAAGTTGTAATTACCATAATTTCCAGTGAACCCAATAACTGACATGTTGATTCTGCTACAGTTCATCACATCCTTGTTGCATATTTTTATCATGTAACACAGTTGTTCAGTCATAGCGTGTATTAGGAACCATATGCATGCACAAGCACAATAAAACCAGCCTCCTCCATTTTACTCTCTGTTGTGCAAAGCTTTATCTCTGTCCCCACACTGACAGTGGCCATGGAGAGGACCCCCGAAATAGAGCAGTGCTTATCCCACTCCTAGTCACAGATCACACTGGTGCCAAGAGGATCTTAGGCATGCTTACATACTACATCCATATTTCCACTTCCACAGAGACATTCATCCACAGCTTAAGAAACCCAACTGTACGCCATGATGGAGCAAACACACAGATTATACAAGAAATGCTTGTACCAGTTGTTTGGCGCAGTTTGACTCAACTATCTCAGTCCTGATCGTCACCTCTATCTCAACATCTCAGGGGAGTCAACATCTCATCACATTTGCCAGGGCAGTCTGGCAAATGTGATATAATGAGACCACTTATTTTGCTTTCATGGTAAATTCAGAAAAAGTTATCTCAATTACATTTCTGCTAATCAAATGTGAAGCCTGAAGCTTTGGGTCCAGTTTGGTTTAAAGCTGTAGAAATTATAAAATGCAGAATCACTATAGCACAGATATACTCAAAGCTATAAGATAATAACTTTAACATGTAGACATTATATTTAAGTGCTATGAGCATATTGATGGCTGAATATAACTACAGTAAATGAATCTGGCTATTGTCTTATACTAACAATAGATGGAGCCTATTGGCATAAAACCAATGACCACCGAGGAACAGAGGTTTAGTGTGAGGAAGCGATGCTTTAGTGTGGCTCTATCCCAATACTTGCACCAGCTTCTGCACAACAGACAATAACATTTAAAAGAAGAAATTGGACATTCCTGTACATTATGCCTGGAATTAACGGAGAGTACACAGCAGATGTAAATTATTAGTTTGGTTGTAAATACATTTTTACATCTCCTTCATTCTGGTTACTTTTTTTCTGTCCCCCATTTCTTCTTATTGATTAGAAACAGCAGCTGCTTTAAAAAAAAAAGTTGCCTCAACATGGATTATGGGTGATAAATATCAGTGATGTAAGTTCTGATGCATGTGGAATTGGAACATTTGCTACGGTATAGTATCCCTTGCACTTTCAGAGCTTAGAGCACAGAGCCTGTGGTTAAAATATAAAATTTTTAGAATTAAAAAATAAAAATAAAACTTGGTTTTCAATAAAGATGTTACAATGTCATCTCATTTAGCTCTGTTTGATTTACAGACCTCTAAAAGGTCTGTCGTTGAATTGGATTCTTGGATGCTGTACAGTAGTGTTCATTGAGCAATCTCTTCATATCTAGAATTTATGGATATTTGTGTATTCCATTGGTGTGTGACCTTTTTGAATTGATCTTTAGCAATAGACTGAGTCTTTGAGAGTGGGGTAAAATGATGCCATGCATCACTGGGGCCTCCACGCACAATAGAAATTAGCCTCCTTCATCACTAGTACTGCGCAAGGTCAAGGTCAAAACATGGCCATTATAGGTCATAAAGAGGGACATTTTGATTGTGACAACCCAATTATCCCATGAAGAGTGTGGAAATATGTTGCAGCATCTTTAAGGATTACATTTTTAGTTCTCTTTCTCAAAGACTATTTGGTTGTTGTGGTGAAGAAGGAGCTGAGCTGTAAGGCAAAGCTCCCGATTTACCGGTCGATCTACGTTCCTACTCTCACGTATGGTCATGAGCTTTGGGTCATGACTGAAAGGACAAGATCCGGGGCAGCCGAAATGTGTTTTCTCTGCAGGGTGGCTGGGCGCTTCATTAGAGCTAGGTTGAGGAGCTTGGTCACTGGAGAGGAGCTCAGTGTAGAGCCGCTACTCCTCCACATTGAGAGGTGCCAGCTGAAGTGGCACGGGCATCTAGACCGGATGCCTCCCGGATGCCTCCTGGGGAGGTGTTCCGGGGATCTACGACCTGGAGGAGAACCCGGAGAAAACCTAAGACTTGCTGGAGGGACTATGTCTCTTGGCTTTGACTGGGAACGCCTAAGTCCCCCTCCCTAGACACTTCAGCCTCCAGCTCTTCCGGGGGAAGTCTGGGCATCTCTGCTTAGACTGCTGCCCCTGTAACCGGGCCCTGGATAAGCAGAAGAATATGGATGGATGGATAAATGGATAGATGGAAGAAAGTTTGGATAGACAGTCATGGGACGAAAGGGAAATGCATTCATAAAATCAGATAAAATTGGAAAAGCTGACTTTTTAACATTTAAAATCAATTGTCTGCCTGGCAATTATCTTCTGCATATTTACAACAAATAACAGTGTAGTATTGCTTTTTGAATCTATTAGATAGAAAACTGGTTATGCAGCATGAAAAGTAAAACACAAACCAACGTAAACATTCATAGACAAGATGTGTAGTGTATTGAAGTTGGTGGAATGGTATGGTTTTGTGGAAGCTGGGACTTTGGCCTGGGTCATGATGTTAGCATAAGAAAAGTAAGACAGGCTTGGTTAAAACACAAGCACCTACAATTTTTGACGTAACATTAACCATCATAATGCTTTTTCTGTTATCTGTTTGTAGCTTGGTTATCATAAGCCTCGATAAACGGGAAACTTATGCAGCCTTGTTTTTTTCAAATCAAGCATAAAAAATTGTTTACATAAGGGAAATTGTATTTACACTATTTCTCCGTAATTGTTAAAGTATTAATGTTAAGGACTAATAAAGACTTCCATTATGCAATGTCAAAGATATTATAGTTACTTAAGATCATAATTTTTATTAACCAAAGAACAATTCATGAAAATGGTTCGGATCATTAATAATAAGCCTGTGTTTAAAGCCAAAATAGTATACTTGCACACATTGGCATTAAAAAATCTTACAAATGAACTTTAATGTTTCACATCAATCAGCCACGACACGAACAGTAGCCACTAGTCAACTGTAAAAGGATTATTACTATAGAGTGAAAACACTATTTCTCATTCTATACGACTCTTTGAAAAGATATCCATGGCATTATTAGTGTTCAGGTGCAGTGTTACAACAGAAAAAAACTGACCAGCCTCAAATACAGCCTGTCTTTAAAATACATGGATCTGTGTTAATCCTGCCTCTTGGTCAGTTAAGTGCACCCATTTTAGCAGCGCTCCTCAAACGCCTCACAGATAAAGTCACAATGATGTATAAGTCTGCCTTGTTAATCCACCAGACTTTTAATTCAAAAACCCACCAAAGAGACTTGAAGAGTCTTAGGTTTGTGAAGCCAACAATGTATTTCAAAGATAGGGAGTTAAACGGTAGACATTTTTGACCAAACAATAAAAAGATGAAATAATAAAAGTCGCAAAATATTACAATAAATGATGAAGCGTATGTTGTGTGGCATGCGCTGTGAGCAGAGTAGAAGGAGCACTGACACTTTGTGCTTGCTACGGAGAGTCTCTGTACTTGACTGTCAACCGTTTGATTTTTTTAAACAACATCACGCTCAGTAAAAGCACTGAGGTGATTCTCCAAATGTACTCCACAGGGCACGTGTGGAAAAGCCTATTGATTCTTTATTTATGTTATAATTAGGAGGGTTATTACATGTACTGTGGCCAGCCACTAGGGGCCAATAAAGTAGAAGTGGCCTCATATGAGTTTTTTCATACAGTAAATACTGTCTCTGGTTGAGGCAAGAGAAGCTCAGTTTTAATAATTAATAATAGAGGAAAAAATGTGTTGACATCAGGGCAAACTCCAGATGCTTGTGTTTTGACATTTGGGGCTTGTCAATCAAAAACTGGTGCAGTGATGGCAATGATATGACAGCAGACAGGGCTGAGATTTTTTTTTTTTTGCAAATGTGAGTTTGGAAAAATAAAAGCAATTGCCAAACATTGTGCACCGTAATTGCAGCCTACACCCAAAGTCCATATTATGCATTCTGCTCAGGAGTGACTCAAAGTGGTTCACTGCTAGCTCATGTAGCTGCTTCAAGTAGGTTGTAAGCACAGCTAATGTGGTGTACATTATTTATCATGACCCATTCCACACACAAAAGCCATTATTTGCTTGGGTTGTAGTGTAATAAACATAATATGTATTCATGGTAATATGTATTTATTTACCTGTTTTTTTTAATGCAGAAACTGTCCCAGCACTCTGAAAGCAGAATGCATTTCCAAGTTGCTGACAAGGCTAGAAAGGTTAATATAAAGGCATATGAAAATGTGATTTAGAGAATAAATTTGACAAACTGAGGCTACGTAAAATACAGATTTTCCTTTGCTTTGTTATAAAAATGCACAAGTCAAAGACATGCCTCTGTCTATTTTCCCAGACAACTGCTCTGTCAGTCAAATATGGAAAGCCCTCCTAGGCCTTCGCTGTATATTCCTCATGAGAAAGTGCTGCAAATTCACACAATAGTACATCAAATAGTACATCAAAATAAGGATTTCATTTATATGTGTGCTCTAAACCCTACACTCATCTTCACTTTATTTAGCTAAAGTAAGGATAAAATCTATTATTAACAGTGAGAAGCCGGGTTTGTGCATAATTGATGTCCTGCCTCTGAGCGGGCATTTAACTGTGTTGATTGCACTGCAGTTGAGCTAGAATCGTGTTCATTTTCATTCCTGGCAAAACAGGAAGTCCAAGGACTTCTAATGTATCACTGCTGAGCTTTCACCCTAGATTTAGTTCTTCTGGGCAGAAATATGATGCACCTTTATAAAAGCCAGTGTAGATCTGAGTTAGTAAAGTGTTGTGTTTTGGTTGTGCTTTGAATTATAATAATAATAATAATAATAATAATAGATTGGATTTATATTGCGCTTTTCTCCCGACGGACCAAGGGACTCAAAGCGCTTACAGGCCGTCCATTATTCATTCATACACAGTCACACTGGTGATGGTAGCCACAGATGGCCTGGGGCAGACGTGGCAGCCATTTTGCGCCTACGACCTCTCCGACCATCACCACATACATTCACAGAACATTCTTACACATTCATACAAGGCAAGGTGGGTTAAGTGTCTTGCCCAAGGACACACCAACAGTATAAATTGTGGCGAGAGTGAGAATCGAACTGCCTACCTTCCGGTTGAAGGACGACCGCTCTACCACTGAGCCACTGTCGCCCAATGCTAGAAGCAAAACACAGTCTGACTTAGTTATTGAACTGAGTTTTTAATATGATGATTCTTCTTGTCTGCAGGGAAAACCAGGCCAAAGTGAGAAACACATGGAAATTGCATCCCTCACCACCATTTACTCTCAATGTTTGGGCAAGACAACACAACTAATAAAAAGGCATTCATGTGATCTTAAGTGTCATCTTTTGTGGACCTTTAGCATCACTATGAATAATAATGAAGAATGGGTTACAGTTGTGCTCTTAAACTCATTCCCTGGCAGAATTTGTATTTTTTTTAGGGGGACATTTTTCAGAGAATATAACACATTCAGTGATGCAGCAGTGTGTGCAAAGGTTGTGCAGCGATTCTACAGTTTTCCATTCTCCATCAAAAGATTTCTTTGAACAAATCTGACTGTTGCCTCTATATGTCGCAAGATCTGTGTATGCAAATATAACAATACTAAACTCTCCATTTAACTCTAATGAGGTTTGCCAGTTCCTCTGCACTTATTGTATTCCTCATTAAAACTTAATTTCAACATTTGTAAAAAAACAAAAGTACATGGCTTTATGTTCGGATAGAAAAAAGATGAGGTGAAGTAAATGAGACAGAGCAAATTAAAGGGAGGACATGTAAACAGGGCATGACTGAGTAAGCATGAAGTCAACAGAAAGAGGACAAGATAACTAAGATAACGATAAGCATTCTTGACAGAGCTATTAGGAGGAAATTAGAGAAAATAGCACAGGAAAGTGCAGTTATTCAGAGTCTGTATTGTTTTGACACTTCCAAACTAAAAAGCATTAAGTACAGTCTGTATAAGAAATTAGTTTCTATAGAAATGCCGTATTTACTCTAATAAAAAGCTTGTCCTTTTTGGTTTAGCTTTTGAGACTAATTAGTTTTAACGAACGGTCCACTAATAGTCCTTTCAAACTAAAGTTGTGATTGGTCCATTTGCAGTAAAAGTCAGGACTGAAGGAACACTTTATTTGGTCTAAAGATTAAAGCAAGAGTGTTGTTAAATAAAAACTCATTCAATCATTGCATACTCTAACAATTGTAATATACTGAATATAAAGTTATCCAAATACTTAGACATTACTATACTGTATTCAATGTAGGCAGTATGTAGTGCTCAGTATGGCTTTACAGTGGGAAGGTAGTAGTAAGTAGTTTTTATCATGGCTACAGAGTTTCTAAAAGTGTTGGTAACCTTTGAACTTCCAGCATTTCTACTGTGAGTGGATTTATCTGTGTTGGATAGTTGCAGGTTGCCAGAGACACAGAAAGTTTGAATGTTTGAAGAAAGAATGTTTATAACTTTCCACAATCACTGCCCTGTAGGTCCTACAGAAGTGCTCCTCTATTTCCTCACATAGCCAGTGAATGTGTGCGAGTGTGTGAGCAGGTATCAGGCCTACAACAGAGTGACTTTATCTCTAAGCACCTGTGACACCTGCATAGTGACAAAAAGATTTTCCTCTGTCTCAGTCAGAGCACCTCTCTATGAACTGTCAGTATTATTATTATTTTCTTTTTAGGAAAGCGTACAATGTACATTAAGCCGAAGCAGAGATGCTGGAAATTAGCTTAACAGCAACCCTACACAATGCATCTGTAATCCCTTTGTGGCCCAAAACAGGAAGTACAATTTTTGTACTTAATTGTTTTTGGCCCAGTACACTGCCTTTGTAGGGCTGTAACTGGTTAAAACTTAGTTGAGTTTTGATTGGTCAGTTAGATTTCCTGGCAGGTGTGAGCGTTGGCATGAGGGATTCTGGTTTGGGGACACAGAATTTCATCTCTGCTTTTTGCAGGTGATGTTGTCTTTATGGCTTTGTCAAAGCAGGACCTTCAGTGTTTAGTGGGACAGCCTGTTGCCATTGGAACCAGCTGGGATTTAAAATGTCTCAATGTCCGATGGTTGTGGCTTTTGTCATTTGCATAAAGTAGAAAGTCTGCTAAACTCAAATCTCCGCTTAAATCAGTGGAGACCTGCCGTTGGCCTCACTTGCGTTGCCTGTTGCTTCTTCATGCAAGTGCACATGGTAAATAAAGAATCACGGGTTGCTCGTGTCACTTTTGGTGTGAATGTGTCCTTAGAGAGGTAATATACTTAGTAAAACCTTTATTGAGGCTTTGTCCGTTGATTAATTTCTATAAAATTTGGTACCTGTGTAGTTTAGGAGTTGCTGAAAGTGGTCATTGGCCTCTGTGTGCATGTAATTATTGTTAGCATGGTTTTAGCTTCTGCCAAATCGGGGACAATAACAGACGAGGTAAAAATTTCCCATTTGGTCTTTGGTTTATGCCAATTTACTCAGACATAGTAACAGACACAATATTTTTGACACTGGGAATATATTCTGAAATATATGTCCTTAAAATCTGAAAAACGTGAACATGCAAGAACATACATGAATGTTATTATTGTGGAGCAATACTTCACTTTGGGTCTGTATTTTTCAGTGTTTTTACATTAAAATATAGCCAGGGTTTAACAGGTTAAAGTAAACATAAGTGTACAGTATGCCACTCTTTTTTTTTCAATCTTATTAAAGTCTTATTAAAGTCTTTAAAACTTTAAATTCAGAGGGGTAGTGGCTCAGGCAGTAGAGCGCTTGTCTTATAACCAGAAGGTTGGCGGTTCGTTCTCTTGTTGATACTCGTTGTGTCCTTGGGCAAGACTGGGTTAAGTGTGGGTCTCTGTTCAGTGCTGCATCTCAATACGTGTGCTTTTTGAGGCAAGTCACTTACAGCTTTCCCACAAATTCTTTCTTTATTACCAACAACTTGGCATCAATAAATTTAGTAATATTTCTTATACTTGGAACTTATCTGCACTTGTTTTTCCAGTGTTTCCAGAGTTATTCCAGTGACTGTACATTGTGAAAGCAGCTTTGTATGCATACTTCAGAGTACTTGACGTTATTTTACCATAAGAAGACATGGTTTGTGAGAATTGTGATTCAGACCAAAGATTCATTATTTGTTAAAGCAGGAAAAAGGACTGGTATTATAAGCAAATAAGACGGTAAAGTGTGGAGGAAGGGGACAGTGAGAAATGCAAATTGATATGTTGGAAGGTGGAAACAAAAGAAGAACAGAGTGTTCAAGCAAAACATCAAACACATCTTTGATGAAGACAAAAAGAACAGAGTAAAAGAACAAGTTGAGGAGGACAATCACAGAGACATATTCACACACGCTAATAAGAAATTTTAAATTTTGACACTGAATGTATCTGTGGCTTGACAGCACAAGGCGAGCAGAGAAATGTTTACTCTTACTTCAAATGCCCTACAAGCACAGTGCTTTAGATCTAAGTGAGCTTTTGTCTGTACATTTTCTCATCCACATTCCACTCTAATGCACGCCTTAAGACAATTAAAGTACCACAGCACCATCTGTTGTTTGAGGTAGATAAGAGCAGCCAACTGCAGCAGTGCAGAGCTGTCCATTTAGAAAACAAGATGTGTCAATCCGTATCTTATTATTTCAATTGTTTAGCTATAAATGAAACATGCTTCTCACAACATGGGCTGCACTCCATTATTAAATAGTGCCTTGCTTTTATTGCCTTGTCTTTCATTGATATTAGTGTTTGAGCAATGTACTAGTGTCAATCTAAGACATTTTCAAAAGGCACCATCAGTTCACACTCTGCTGGGCAGGACTTTATACCAATTTGTGAATTTAAAAGCAGTGACCCTCAGTTTTAAAAGGCTTAGTCTCTGCAATTTATAATTTATATATTCAAAGGTAGAGCTTTGGTAATACGCATTCAAGACAAACCATGAAATATTTAAGTTGCTAATACTTAACTCTTAATTATCTTCTTGATTCTGTGTTCTCTTGTATCCATCTCCTTCTCTGTAATTGTTTGCATCCTCATCTCCTGTTGTATCTTGTTTTCCCTCTGACTGCGATCCCCAAACCCAGCACTATTGCTGTTGTCTCATTTCCTGTCTCACTCCACAGTCTCACCCTCTAATCTTCATCCTTCCATATTTTATCTCACTATCTCCTTCCTGGCTCTCTAAGGCACTGACAGCATGAAGGACTCATCGGAGGCCAGCAGGTTGTATAAGGATGTTTTTGTCATCAACAAACGTACAATAAATACTGTGTGTGTGTGAATAGCCTAATGCTCTTGAACATCACTGGAAATTGGCACAGCTGTTTCTTGTGAGATGACAGGGACATTACTGGGGCATCCACAAACCTTTTACAAGAATGACCTTTTTAACACTTCTATTCAGGTGAGGCTTTTCCTTTTTGAAGGCATTTGTGGTCACATTAACCAGCAGTTAATCCTATATCAGTACAAAGTAATAGATGTATTGAAATAGTAGTAATACTGAGTAGGTTTTTAGAAATGTACTTTGACATTATTGTCTTTACTGGAAAACACCCCTTAACAATGATAGCACATTTTTTACCAGGCAGTTTGTTAAGGTCTAATAGTATGGTTTAATACAGCAAACATTGATTGACAAAGTAATTTGGGTCACTTTGATAAAATTTATAAATTGGCTGTTTACACAGTATGACTTCAAACCATGAAATATGATATAGGGCAAAACATGAAAACAATCAACATGACCTATTTATTACAAGAACAACCTTTTCTTTTTTGTCATTGAATATTCCTTTTCACAAAGACAAGAGGATTCCTGCTATAGTCAATGGGCTATGTGTGCAACTCCATTATAGTGTGGCACTTGGTGGAAAAATACACTGCCGGGAGTTTCTTTAGGAATCACATTTCAGTTTGTTTCAAGATGACCAATTTAGTCCTAAATCTAATATAGCATCTATGACACTAAGGGAAGACAGGGCACTTTTGGCAAACAGCAATAAATCATCATTCTTGTTTTTGTCAAACCCACAACAAAATTGATCTTCCTATTCTCCTTTTAGTCAGACAGCTTTTTGACAATCACCTAATGCATATTTGTTTTTAAAACATTGCACAAAGAACATGAAAGGACATGCAAACTGTATATTGTCAGTGCAGAAGTAGTAAATCAATATTTATTGATTGATCTTGATTGATCTTGGTCTATTTTTAATAAAAAGACAAATGTGCCACTTAGCTGCACGTGCTCATTAAACGGAGAGGGAGATATTCCCTCACTGGTCAGTTATGAATGGAGTAATGTGCTGAAATTATGGATCTAACAAAAGGACCTGAACACCCAGCTGCTCTGAAACAAAAAAAAGAAATCACATCTTATTTCACAGAGTGGACAACACAATAAGCCATTACTTTACACTGCACACATCACGTGTGACAATACAAGAATACAGATGTTTCCCACCTGCTGGGCCTCTCACTCTCATCCGTACCTGGATAAATGCGCTGATGGACATATTGTTTTAGTGAGGTCATGAAATACACATAAACCTGACACTGAAGCTATGTTAAGCATCACAGCAATCACTTTTTAGAGACCTACAAAATTAAATGCCCCTAATATTTCAGAAATATTCATCAGATAACACATTTTTGAACTGCACAGAAGGAATAACTTTACTTTGGAGGCACAAGGTATATATTACACTCATAGGATGTACTCGGACAAAGAATATCATTTCATTAATCTCTTACTTTATGATTAAAACCTTCTCCTTGAGGTAATATTTAATTTTTATCACTTTCAAAGTTTATTTTTCATTTCTTGACCAAACTGTCTGAATTGAATCCAAATGAACAAGTCCTATTCAAATTGCAAACACTGATAAAGAATTGTGGGTTTAATAATAAATTTCAATTTGCTATTTTCTGTTTCTTATTCATCAATTCTGCCATTATTGTGTCAACAGAAAATGGCTGACTTATCTTTGGAATAGACATAGAGGATATCAGTCAAGTTCAATTCACTACTTGTTTACGTTCTCCATAAAAATTTTGATTTAATCCAAAGCCATTCCACTAACTCACACAAAACAGATTACTGCTCTCACGCAAATTTTTATGCCTGGTGTTCAAAGTTGTTTCAAAAGCCAGAGTCAACATTTAACTTATGGTAAAGCACTAAAAGTAAGAATTGGGCATTTTTAACCTCTACTGCAATGTGTCTGTGTAATATTTTGCCATAAGCTTCATAGTTTCTAAATTATCAAAATATCCACTCTCAAAGTTATTTGCAAAGTTCTTTGTTGTTGTGTCCTCCTGAATCCAAAAGTGTCTCAGGCTCATCAGATATTCCACCTTTCTCGTCAGCAAACCAATCAAAACCCAATTAACAGAGGTTTCCATCTTAAATATACAAGGTATAAGCCAACATCATGTGAAGACATAACATTCAAAACAAACCTTAAATGTTACATGCTTGGGACCGGCGCATGTCTGCCTGGGACTGTGGGCCGTGGTAATGCCACCAAGGGTGCACACTTGTTAGTGTTGGTCCATTTACCTAGTCATACATGCAGGGACTGGCGTCGGGCTGGGGGGAGAAAAGGTTACTGTTTACCCAGGGCCCAGGGCAGGAGAGGGTCCTCAAAGAGCCTGAAAAAAAAAGAAGGGTTTTATGTTGCATTTTCAAATAATTTATATAATAAATGTCATAGTACTATACACCCTTACTGAATTACGTGATTGCACTGAAAGTAATGATAACTTACAAAAAAATAAAAAAGTTGAGACACAGTCGTTACTGCATAGGTTGTCATTATAAATCTAGTCACTCTATTTCATGGAGCAGGGTGCAGTCGTCCTATAACCAGAGGTTGGCGGTTTGATTCCTGCTCCCCCAAGTTCATACTGTCGTTGTGTCCTTGAGCAAGACACTTACCCCCACATTGCCTCCAGTGTCAAAGCTCTGGAGTTCGAATGTGTGACAAT
This sequence comes from Neodontobutis hainanensis, assembly GCA_024349245.1. Classification (NCBI taxonomy): domain Eukaryota; kingdom Metazoa; phylum Chordata; class Actinopteri; order Gobiiformes; family Odontobutidae; genus Neodontobutis; species Neodontobutis hainanensis. The sequence continues at coordinate 1,683,926 of JALDNG010000056.1, forward strand.
TATCGGTGATGGTCGGAGTGTCCATAAACGGCTGCCCCGGGGCAGAGCTGTGGCTTCAGACATAGTTTACCACCACCAGTGTGTGACTGTGGAATGAATGAAATTTGAATGAAATTGAGTTTTTTTGAGTTCCTTGGTGCCTTGAGAGAAAAGTGCAATATGAATCTAATCCATAATTATAATTAATTATAAATGCATGACTTTAGAAAAAATATTTTTTTAATATTTAAGCTCAGTGTGGGGATAAAGGCAAGGCAATTTTATTTATATAGCACAAATCATACACTGGGTAACTCAAAGTGCTTTACAGAAATAAAAGAAATTTACAAGATTTAGATTAAGAAACATAATAAAAATTTAAAACATTTTCAAAAAAAAAAAAAAAAACCAGTTTAGTTGTAATGTAGGCGGAGCTAAAGAGGAAGGTTTTTAACCTCCTCTTGAACACTGTTATAGTTGAGGCTGTTCCAGATTTTTGCTGCATGAAACTTAAACGCTGCTTCACCCTGTTTATTTCTAACTCTGGGCACGAGCAGAAGCCTGCCCCAGATGTTCTCAGAGTCCGAGGAGGTTCATAAGCAACTAGCATTTCAGAAATGTATTCTGGTGCTAAACCATTTAGAGACTTGTAAACCAGCAGTGCTGTTTTAAAGTCTATTCTCTGAGCAACAGGAAGCCAGTGCAGAGATTTTAAAACTGGACTGATGTGGTTGTACTTCCTGGTGTTAGTACTGATTTCAGAAATCTAGTGGGTAAAACATCGAGGCAGCAGGTGGATAAACTCAGGCTGGAGACAGTTTTTTCAATTCTTCTGTCAGTATTGGGTGTAAAAAGTATTAACCTAACCAAGTGTCTCCAAGGTGGCTGCAGTGTTGTTGTATGCCCTTTGGACTGTAGCATGTTTAATGCCTTGAACTTTGTCGTTAAAAAACAATGCAAACTCATTGCATTTAGTGTTGGAAACTAATTCTGGAGGAAATGGAGCTGAATGGTTTGTTAATCTGTTCACTGTAGCAAACAGGACACGGGAGTTGTTACTGTTGTTATATAGAATATAATGTAGAATATTTCTCTTGCTTTTTGCAAAGTTTGATTGAAAACATTCAGATTTTCTTTGTATACCTGAATTAAGAGTTTCAATTCACACCATTTTCTTTTAGTTTTTCAGCATTCCATGTGCCCTGACAGAAGGAGCATTGCTCCACAAAACCTTCTGCCTCTTCCTCATCACTTTAACCTTAACAGGAGCAATGGGGTCCGTAACATGTAAAACACCTGAAGTTTAATAGTTCAACAAATCATCCACTAAAATAAAAGAGGGCCACAGCTTCAGTCCACAGCCAGGTGGGCTTCTGCTGAGTGAGCTCAAACCTTTTTTGTCCAGCATCTTACTGGTTGTACCTCACAACATACTTCATTTCTCATAAGTAGTAGATTCAGGATGACTCTGTTTCTGTTAAATTATGGTCAGTTTACAGCGACTGCAATCGATCGAACACCAGAGCAGTCTAACAGGTAAAAAACCACGTGTTTACATGATACTAAAGGGCACATCAGCATCAGCGAGCATACATGTTACAGTGTATGTGGCTGTTATGGCTCTAGGCACTAAAACATGTTGGACTTAACACGCACTTACACACACGTAACTCTCTAAAGGGTTGGCTGCATCTTGATAAGTGCCAACAGGTTTTAATAGACTTTTTTATCTTCAGGTTTATTGAATTTCTCAGGTTAAGGCTGCAGATAGAAGCAGCTCAGCTACAGTGTCAGAGCTGAAACACTCTGACTGTCTCGGATTCTCTGTCTATTAAAGGCCGCCTGAACAGACCCATTTGTGAATGATTTTTCTTTTTTTTGTCTAAGAAAGGAGACAGTGACTAAGATTTCTAATGGAAATTAGAAAAACATTACATATAATGTATTTGTTGTGAAGGAAATACTGTTATAAGGATGCTTCTGGTTTAGTCAGTGTTGGACAGAAGATTCAGAGCCTGTTCAAAGATATTCCTTTTATTTTTATTTTTTTCATATAGCACTTTTCCACCTATCTGGCACTCAAAGCACTTTACCAGTGTTACAGCTGACCACTGGATGCAAGGTGGGTTAAGTGCCTTACCCAAGGATATAACGACAGTATGAACTGTGGGGGAGAGCGGGACGTTATGATGGTTTGGGATGTTTCGAGCGGGAATCTAACCACCCACCCACCGGTCGAAGGACGGCCACTCTACCCACTGAGCTACTGAGCTAAAAATTAATCACAATAATGGTGAGTAATAGTACGGTTCTGTTTCTATAAAAGATTAATTTCAGATACAGCTCATCAGAAGAAGAAAATTCAAGAAAACAAAATGTTACCTTCTGGTCTGTGGTATGTATATGTGTCTAGTGCCTTTAGCCATTAATAATCTTCCTTGTCCCAAATGTCATGTGGTCACGAGCCTACGACGTGATAGGGCAACACCTTACCCTCCAGGACGCACCATATAACGGGGTTACAACACAAATGCATAACACAAGTCAAATATGTTCACCTTATAGCAGACACACTCAACTTTAACTCTTCTCATGGTGGTATGTATTACAACATGCATTCATTTGTGCCACAGAACCTATTAAGGCTGAGGAGGAGGAGCTTATCTGTGTCTGGAAATATAATTTAATTAAAATGTTTTCTTTTTGACAATGAACCACACTTATATGCCATAATTTACCAAAACAAATCAAACAGGTCATAGTTTAGTCTGAAGCTTACGACTAGGTCCAGACATTTAGATTTCTTAAGCAAACATAGATCAGTTCTGGCCTTCTTTTTTATGAAATCATTTCAAACTATAACTTTAAAACTTCAACTGCAGCAGCTTCTCAGACATTTGTTTAGTTTTTTTTTCAAGATTCCCTGTAATTATCTGAAACTTAATAATAATTATAATGGATAAGATTTATATTGTGCTTCTCCCAAAGGACTCAAAGCTCACAGGCCATTATTCATTCACTCCACAGTAATACTAAATAATAATAATAATAATAATAATAATAATAATGGATTGGTTTTTATATTATTATTATAATAATAATAATAATAATAATAATAATAATAATAATAATAATAATAATAATAATAATAATAATAATAATAATAATAATGGATTGGTTTTATATAGCGTGTTTTTAAGGCTCTCAAAGCGCTTTACAGAGTCCATTATTCATTCAGTCCCCAGTCACCCACTGGTGGTGGAGTCATGGCAGCCATTTTGCATCTATAGACTCTCCAACCTTCAAACATTCTCACACATTCATACACATTCATACACATTCATACACATTCATACACATTCATACACATTCATACACATTCATACACATTCATACCCATTCGTACACCAGAGCTGTGGCACTGGAGGCAAGGTGGGTTAAGTGTCTTGCCCAAGGACACAACAACATTATGATCTGTGGGGAGAGAGGGAATCGAACCGCCTACCTCCCGGTTGAAGGACGACTGCTCTACCCACTGGCTGCTGCCGCCCTGTCACAGTCACACACTGGTGGTGGTAAACTATTTTTATTGCTACATTGTAGATGAGGAAATGAGCTCCATCACAAATAGTATGTGGTGGCTTTTTATGTCATTAAAGGTTTTACAGCAGTGCATTTTTCAAAACAAGTTAACATTACAAATTTATAAATGAATAAAAATCAAATCTTTGGTAATAAGATGATGAGTTTTCTCTTCTGAACAATGTAACGATGCAAGAGAAAATGACAAAAAATGCAACCTTTTATTAGTAAAAATGAAATAAAATAAAATATTTTATATATAAAATTAGACAGAAAAATGGAAACAAAGTGTTTCGCTGAGAAGAAAATGCTAATAAAATTTTGCAAGCTTTTGTTTTGAGGCAACATGCTGAACCATGTGCCGTTAAAGAGCCTCTTAACAACAAGGGAGACTAATAGCCATGAGCAGTAATTACCGGCAGACAATATGGAGCCCATCACTCGCCCCATGATTCGTCCTCTGGCTACATTTAACCAACAAATCCGATGTAATGCCGCTGCAGCAAAACGGTTTGCCACATAAACTTTCCCCGTTAGCCCGGTGTGTCACAAATGGCATTCATTTAACACGGTGTGATTAGCAGTGCTGCAGAGAGCGTGCAGCCAATCACAGCAGCCAAATTGTCAAATAGAGCTGCTGACACAAACAGAGGCTGTGTGAAGAAAAACACCCACATGTGCCATTTCAATTATGACACGCCTTGTGCTGTGAAATCTCTAAATTCTACATAATAAAAGTTTACCCTTTGGCAACTATTCTCAAGAATTACTGGTATGAATATGGGTTGAGAGGAAAAGCAAGACAAAAACATGACCATTTGGAAAACAACAAGCAAATGCAAGTGTATAAATAATGCAAAATCCTATTTGTATCCCATTTCTAAGTTAATGCACATAAAAATGAGTACTAACAACCCAAACAGCTGAAAACAGGCAGGTTTACAAAGGTTACTTCAAATGATGATCACTTGTACAAAATTATCATGCAACATTTATCACACACAACAACAGAGGTTAAGCTGATGTGTTTCTGTCAATGATATTGGCATCAACACTTGGGATGTGATCTTGATGAGACATTTGTGAAATGCCACAAACACCTTGAACAAAAAGCACTGAGTGTCATTTTGGTAATGCGTCTCCTTTTGCATTTTAAAAGGGGGGTGCCAACATTTACTTACATCCAATTTGTGTACATCAGACTCAAATTCACCTGTATTCTCTCAGAAGGATTTGAGTAAAACATGCCTCTGGCGACTTTTTCCGCTCTAAAGGTTATCTATTGTGGAACCTTTGAATGACGAATGGCAATGTGTGATAAAAGCCATGCTCTTACTGCAGTGATTTTCCTCCATGTAGTTTCGGGTTAAATGTTAGATCACAAACACCTCTGAATGGCCTTAAGGCAGCAAAGACCTGAAATGGCTCTGTTACTTATCCCTGAATGCCCCACTGTGAATTTGACCTTTTAGAAAACCATTTCACACCAGATGTTACAAGCTGCTCTCACTCTTATCATGGTTCATACACTCATTTTTCAATCCTCTTAACGATTATGTGTCATCTATTCCTTTTTCTTCCTCTTACTTTAATTATTTTGACTCCTCGATAACTTAATCCTATGTTGCGTTTGTCAGAAAAGTGCCCCCTTTTCCTTTCCTTTCACCTTTTTTCTGACTACAAGAACTCATTTCATTGACATTCATTTGTGAGACAAGGACATAATCAAATGGCTTCTTCTATTCCTCACGTTTTTGCATTATTTCCACTTTTGCTGTCTCCAGTGTGTGTGTGTGCGCTTGTGTGTGTGTGTGCGTGCGTGTGTGTGTGAGTGCGTGTGTGTGTGCGTGTGTGAGTGCGTGCGTGTGTGTGCATGTGTGTTTGTGCGCATGTGTGTGTGTGTGTGTGTGAGAGAGAGAGTGCGTGCGTGTGTGTGTGTGTGTGCGTGTGTGTGTGTGCGTGTGTGTGTGAGTGCGTGTGTTAGTGCGTGCGTGTGTGTGCATGTGTGTTTGTGCGCATGTGTGTGTGTGTGTGTGTGTGTGAGAGAGAGTGCGTGCGTGTGAGTGTGTGTGTGCGCTTGTGTGTGTGTGTGTGTGTGTGTGTGTGCGCTTGTGTGTGTATGAGTGTGTGCGTGTGAGCGTGCGTGTGAGTGTGTGCGTGTGTGCATGTGTGTGAGTGTGTGTGCGTGCGTATGTGTGTGTGAGCGTGCATGTGATATGTGTGTGTGAACGTGCGTGTGTGTTTATGTGTGTGTGTGTGTGTGCATGTTTGCGTGTTTGTGTGTGTGTGTTTTTTGTGTGTGTTTGTGTGTGTGTATGTGAGTGTGTTTTTTGTGTGTGCGTGTTTGTGTGTGTGTATGTGTGTGTGTTTTTTGTGTGTGCATGTTTGTGTGTGTTTGTGTGTGATTAGATTAATTATAGATTAGATTAAGAAAATTTAACTTAACTGAACGGTGGCATCTCTCAGCAAGGTCTCCAGGGAAAGGTGGGGCCTTTATGAGTGAAGTTTGCATGTTCTCCCTGTGCTTGGGTGGGTTTCCTCTGGGTTCTCCGGTTTACCAACATCAAAAACATGCTGGGCAAACTAAGACACAATCTAGAAGAAGCAAGTCTACCCAGAGATATTATGAACTGTGCACTGATCGTGAGTTTATACAGGCCAGTGCAAATCAAATACATTTTTGCAGAATTTATGGTTATGGCAAGAGAAATATTGGTAGTAACTATTCAATGTATTGAAATACTTTTGTGTAGCAATTGTTGCTGCTTCTTTAACCCATTAAGCCAATTGGGGGGGCTCCCAGACTCGGACAAACAGCATGATACAATACACACCCCAAGCCTAATATGGAAAAGCAGCACATCAAATTGATCAGCTGAGACTCAGCTACAAGCACATCTAAGCCCTTTACATTTACTCCAAACACAGACCAAACAGCAAGCCAACAAAAACAGTTGGTGTCCCAATTTGCCAAATTCTGCCCTATTGTTTATAATGGAGACTCCGGTTGACCATTTCATACTAAAATCTCAATAGTTTTGGTTTGTTTCACATTAGAACAATTCTATTTGGTGCAGGTAATGTTGAAATGTGTGGCTGTAATTTCAAATAGTGTTTGAGCTGCAACTGCCTTCATCTAAAGGAATATTAATCCAAATATTGTAAAAAAAAAAAAATACACCAATATGCTACCTTTTCCTTATATATATATATATATATATATATATATATATATATAGCTATGATATTTTTTTTATTGTGGATTAACTTTTGCAAGCATTCCTTCTATGTGTTGTACATGTCTTGTCTCTTCTTTGTTTTCTTCTGTCTGCTCTGCATTGCCTTTAGCTGTCTGCTGAGACAAAACTTTTCTTTTTCCCTCAGTATCTGCATTGCAGTGGCAGAAGTTTCACAGAAGAGTGGAGGTTAGAGCACATTGTCTTATTCAGACAGCTGAGTGTATAGGATGTGTGTGTGTTTCATTGTGGAACCTGTTTGTAAGAGGAATTAAACTGGTGACTAAGTGCCTGGTGTCTTGTAGCTACTGAATATTTGAATAGCATCACCTTACCTTGAGGCACTTTTTCAGAAGATTCGATAAAGTGGCCATTGTAATCTTTTTCTGTTGTTTCTCATGTTTCTCCATACTTTCAGACGAGTGTAGGATTTCAGCATGAATCATCTCTGACTTCACATAAACAATAAACCATGACATATGTTTACCTTGTTGCCTGCTGATCCCACTTTCCATCTTACGGTTATTAAATCAACATCAACAACAAGAAAAACAATATAGTTACAGCTGCATCGTCATACTGGATACATACAGTACATGTGATTATATTTTTGTACAATGACTGTTAAAATATTGCAGCATAGTAATAACTCTTCTTATTGCAAAAACTATTGGACTATATGGACCAATTAACACCTCAAATAAAATCAGAACCAGAGCAAACTCCAGCAATTGTAGTTTTTAAGCGTTAGTCTCGTTCTTCTCAATGGAAGAAAGCTCACACAGCAGATCCAAGCATTACAGCCAGTATTTAGAAATGCAGTCAAATGGAAAGTGCCTATTCTTTTTTCAGGGCTGTAAGAAAAAACAGCCTTTTCTTACTTTCTTCTGTCATTCATTTTACCTTGAAAATTGAATGTTTGCACACATTAACTTGTATGTCATAAGTTGTGTCGGCTGTGTTAAAGAGCACTAAGTTGTAGGTGTGTGTCAGGATTGTGTTGACCCAACATTCATCACTTAACTGCTCCTGTCAGTCTGTACTTCAGCCTTTAACCACAATCCATCTGCAAACACATGCATGCATATGTATGATGTATGCATGCACCAGACCCACCTCCCACATGCACAGAGCACATGGACCAATCTGCCAACCCAACTAACACCTCTCATCTGACTGATTTATTCAGGCTTATGGTACTTATTTCATTAATATTGGCGAAGACGAACATTTGCATTCATCAGTTAAAACCCTTAAACCTTGTGGCAACAATTAACTTAAACCTATAATGATCAGATTTATATTTTAAGCACCTTTTTTCTTGTTCTTGAAGGTAGGAGCTTCCCAGATCAGAGAGGCCAAAAAGGAGTGCAGCCAAAACAAAAAGACATAAATGGCGGGAGACAGGGAGATAATGAGGGAAGTTGGACAAAGCCCGTAGATACTAGAGTAGCTACTAGAGGAATGATGAAAAGAAATGGGAAGCGGTGGTAATCGGGAAAGCGGCAGGGGAATGCATGTTAAGCAGAAAGCAATGAGCTAAAGAGACAGAAACAAAGAAAAAGTTTGTCTAGTTAAAACCTGCCCATAGGCAAGGATGCCTTTTGTCCCATTTGTTTAATCCCACTCCTGTTGTTTACAGTCCACTTAGCAGGTCTAAAGACTTGCTGACAGTAGTACAAGTCTATACCTTTATCCATAAATTGAAAGCAGAAGGGTGTTCTCTTGTTGAAACTGGTGGCATCGATCCATTTGGAAAGCATTTGGGATGTTTGTTTCTGTCCAGTTCAATTCAGTTTTTAAAAAAATACAAAAGCCAAGTACTAACACACAGCACTGATTTTTCCTTTGTTGAAAACTTAACACAATTTACATGTATTTTTAAAGTTTTATTTATTTATTTATGCTATTTTACCAATAGCTTCATTTTTGCTTTGACATGTCACGAGTGAGTCAAATGGAAATGAGTGGATACACTTTGGGACAGCTGCTGCTAAGAGCTAAATGCAGAGGGGAGCACAAGTGATTACAACAGAGAAAAAGAAAACACCATTTTTACAAAGCAGGCAAAGGGCAATTTTCAAAACTCACAATGATAAAGTGTTGTTTTGAAATAATCATCAGTCTCCCAAAGTTCAAACGAGTAACTGGCCGTACTCATGGTTTAACTTTCCATTGCACCGAGATTTAAAAACAAGTTTAAATTAAAAATAACATTCTTTTTCCTTTTTACTTTTACTGATAACATCCTCTTGCACATTTTTATCTGTCATCTTGTTTTAAACCATCCCTGGATGAGGTTTTTAAGTGGCTGCCTCTCATGTTACAGACCGGACCATCACAACTCCTGTGTGAACAACTGTACATTGTGTAAAATTTGTATTAAAATACCAACAAACTATTGTTTAACAGTAAGATAATACGCTAAGTAGAAAAGAAATGACAGCCAATAAAAAAATGTAATCTGGTGTAAGTAACTGACCTTGGATTACCAATCAAACAATAAATGAAACTTTGTATTTGACTTTTATTGTTGCACATCACTTGTTTATGTACAATTCATGTGGAAGAATGTAAATTTTTACTTGTTAATATTTGTTAATATTTACTTGACCTAAGAAATATGACTGCATATTCTGCTGCTTTTAAAAAAATAGATTTAATACCACTGAGAACCACACGTCAAAAGGAAAGCTCAATGGTTTAAAGCTTACAAAACTGAGATATTTGATATTAAAGTCAGCAAGAAAAGTCGTAAATGATAGACAAGCAGCAGACAGCAGTTCCACAAATGTAAAAGATAAAAGAAGCCACAGTGATGTGGGGATGTGTTTGAATGCAGTTGAAAATCGTCACTCTTTTGTCTGTGATTCTCACGAGGCAGCATCTTTTCTTCCCTGACTTATCTTCACTTTTTGTATCTCTGAGAGCTGCCACAAGAGCACACAATCATGAGGAGTGATGGTGACAGGTAAGCACTGTGTTTGTGTGAGTTAACAGCCTGCAATGAGTGTTTTGTATGAGATAAATAATTGGCTTTCTACCTTGGGAATTTGGATGTTATTGCGTCTTTTGAATTCTTGTCATAGTATTTTTTATTTGTGTATGCCTGTGTGTATGTAAAAGGTAAATGCTACATCTTCCCAGAAATGTATATTTGTACATGAGGGTAAGTAAAGAAAATACAGGGTAAAAAGAGAAAAATTACATTAAAGTTTAAAGCCACCCTGCATAACTTTTAGCCTAATTTTATTCTTAAAATCATTTAGATGGTTGTTTTTATTAGATCAGTCAAATGTCTATCTCCCTGACACACACCTCGAATGTAACTTTCCCATTAGGACGGTAAGATTTTGCGAGAGAGATTGATTAGTGAGTGACACACTTTATGCATGTAACAAAGAAAACAGGTCAATACACTGGACCCTAGCAGAGTCCTATTTGTACAAAATACACAAAAATGTCCCTACCGTTTCAGAAGGCATGTTCTTTCTTCCAAACTTGACGTCTTGAATGTCTGTACTTGTAAATAAAGATGGTGGCCACTATCCAAAGATTACACAGAAAGGGACTTGCGCCCTCTGCTGGCTAAAAGTAACATAGAATGGCTTTAAACAAGGTACCCAAAATGCAAATCATGTATGTCAGTGTAAAAGGAGGCAAAAAGAGATAGTGACAAAACTGAATCTCACAAATATAGTTGCAAATGTAAGTGCACCAGGCTAAACTAATCCAACAACTGTCACACACAACTCTGATCAAATGATTTCCTGTAACCCAGATGGTAGATCATTCACTCTAATAATCCTACTGATGAAACTAATTGCAATAACATTAAAGGGAATAGAATGAAACAACAAATCTATCAGTTTAATATTTTAGTCTCTCAAATGTCTGTACAATGCAGAAATGGAAGTGGTCTGCTTTTTCTCATTTGCAGCACACAACTAAACAAATATTACTGCCAAGTAATCCACTGTTCCTCAACTTCACAGAGCTAACTTCCTTAAGATAATACACATTTTCAGATAATTTGTCCATATGTTTTTTTCCGCTTATCTCTGCTGTGTCATTGAACAACAGACACATCCTCCAACTCTTCAAGGGGGCCACAGTGTTCCCAGCCAGTTTCGAACATCTACCCAGGAGCACAACCTGCACACCTCATCCCAGGTGACTCAGCTCCCGATCCTATTTCTAGGGGAGCACTGAACCAGCCTGTAAAAAAATCTTGAATATCATGATAGTCAGACTTCTGTTACTCCGAGGACCAGTTTCTCCCGGCTCTTTTGGTACGAGTGTTGGAACTAATATTTCTTCAATAAAACTCTAAAACCAATGTAAAGTTTGTCCATTTAATTCCACTCAGAAAAAGGTACAAGCCAGCGCTGGCTCACAACACGTAGTTAACATGAGGTCAGCCCACGTGTTGTGCTCCTGGTCAACACAATGTTCAAAAGGTCCTAACCTTTGGCCACACCTCTCACAGGAGGGGACACTTCCTGCTTTGAATCAGTAGTTTTCCACTATGTGTCCCAGCCAGGGGTGACCAACTGGTTCTAACTGGTTTAAACAGATGAGATATTTAGTGTACTAATCTAGGGTGCAGTGTATCATGCAGAGAGTGCAAATAACCTACAAAACAGTTATAAAAAGTGTTTCTTATTTCAAAATCCTAACACTTCAGTTGATGGTCTTATTCTGGAACCCCCTGCTTGGCACAGTAGCTTTACATTTGACTTCAGTGTCTACTTTGATGATATTTATGTGTCAAAAGTAGGTGTTGATTTGTGTCTATGTAGTGGCTGTTTTCTTGTCCAATCTATTTTTAAAAATTTGAGCAATTCAATTCATTTTACAAAGCACTGTGTTGAGGCGTTTGGCACTGGTAAATTGCTTCATGACTATGTCGCACCAAAGGGCTGTGTTGTGACAAAGCTGACAGTTTGACTGAACAGCTGAGTGCTTTGCTGACTATTTGCCTGTCATCTGATTGGGTGACTGATTTGTGAAAAGCTGGATGACTGGCTACTTTTTTTTAGACAGGGTGGCAAACTGACTGGCTGGGTGCTTTGTTGACAGGGTGATTGAGTAGATGTAAATCTGAATGGCTGTCTGTGCATCTCTGATTCACAGTGTGTCACAGTGTGACATTCTGGTAAGTCTTTGCCTTAAATGGTATCCAGCTGGATTTTCTTCTCTGTTTTTCTTGCAAATAGACTATGACCAAGTGGTAAATCATCAATGAGATGAGTGTTGTGTATATTCACTTGCATCTCTTCACTGTTGTCCTTTTAAAGCACCACTTTGGGGTCTTTGTAAATAACTGAGTCAAATACTGTTCAGAGATGAATAAATGGTTACTGGGATAATCTTTTCAGCTCATGCAAATCCTTTGAATCTTTGACTTTAAAGATATGTTTACTTTTGGTTGATACGATGTTAGAATGTGTGGCCAATCCACAACAAAGTGTCATTTTTAGAGAATAATGCATTGTTTAAAAAAAAGCTTTAATTAATAAGATGTACCTTTAAACAATATAGTTTAGAGTTTACAACCTGTTACTAATCTATGCGTTCTTTTGCTGAGAAGTGTGTGAGCTACAGAAGATGACTGTAGAGATAAGCAGGGCTTCTGTCAGTCTGGCATCTCTTCCCTTCCAGATTTCTGCCCTCCACTCACACCAATGTATTATTTATATTTCTCTCTTAGTTAGTTAACTAATGTCAGAAACTATAGTTTCTGACATTAGTTTTATAGCAGTGGCCAATGGCTTTGTGATGGGTTCTGAGTGGTGACATAAAGAACGGGCTTCACTTGATGTTTTTCGCTCTTGTTTTTCCTACCTCTGTAAGCTATTCCCTTTGACTACAACACTCTGACTCTCCAAAAGTGTTAGTTTTATAATGGGAAGCTATGGCTTTGTTTATTGCAACCTAGTGTTTTTTTATTTCAGTAAAATAATAACAAGAATGCTCTCCCATATGCAGAGGAAAGTGTCTGTGTCATTGTTCCACACACACAGCCGAAAGCCCCTCCTTCATAATAGCTGCTGACAAATGGGTGTAAATACGGTCATTTGGGTGTAAGTGGGGTGCTTTATCATTTTCTGTCTAAATAATTATTGGACCCTATTTTTTCTTATTTCCATTCAATGCAGAGGCGGCTGGGTGGTTGAATTATGCATGTTTGTTTGTTTCTTTCATTACAGAAACAGATGTCTCCGCTGGAATAGTGTAGGAGTGTAGAGTCTTATTAAACAGTGGGAGTATTTTTTTTTCCAATCTATAAGTTTAATAAAATGTACATTTATGGAGGTAATATTTGATCATATTTTTTGAATATATATGGGGGAAGACATAGATGGCCAGAGATGACTCTCTTATCAAACAGAATAGGACCTTTATTGTCTTGCACTGGCACTTTATACAGTGAACCATTGTGTAATATTCTCTGCATTGTATTCAACACCATCCCATAATTCAAAAATATAATGGAAGTTGTGAAACGTAATGAAACATTGCCCTTGTACATAATAGCCATATGTAATTGAACCACTTTGAGCTGTGTAGCATAATTTACTGAACAGCAGAGGTTTACTAATACTTTTAATGTTGCAATTCTTTTGATATTTCACAGGCCCTGGGGGTGTTTTTCTACTCTAACTGATGTAATATTGCTGTAGTGACCTTTTAAACCCTCCTCTTATTCCTTTAAACTAAGTGAAAGTCTAATTATTCTCTTTTCATTCAGAGCAGGGCTATGAGGACATCTGTATGCTACAGTACAAACAAAGGGGCTCCATTCTGAAAGTGTAACATCTTTTGGATACTGAGTTAAAGCTTTTCAGTGGCTGCTGTATTTGTCAGTCAGCCAATGTCTCTCTTGGTCTCCAATCAACACCTTGTTAATACCCTGTCTTTAAATCATTTTAAGGAATAAATTACCAATGAGCTTTATTCGCAGGGTGGTGGGGCACTCCTTTGGAGATAGTTGAGGGTCTTGGTCACTCAGGAGGAGTGTAAAGCCGCTGCTCCTCCACATCGAGAGGAGCCAGCTGAGGTGGCTTGGGCATCTGTTTCGGATGCCTCCTGGACGCCTCCCTAGGGATGTGTTCCGAGCATGTCCCACCGGAAAGAGACCACGGGAAGACCAAGGACATGCTGGAGGGACTTAGACTGCTGTCTCCGTGACCCGACCCCGGATAAGCATTAGAAGATGGATGGATGGAAAGTTATGTTTATTTGGTTCTGGTCAATTGAAATAGTTCAATAGACCAACTCACTCATATAAACAACAAGGTTGTGAAAAGTTGCTTGTTGGGTTTTATCTTCAATAAATCAAAACACCATTATGTTCCAAGTCTTCTCCTGTCAAACCTAAAAAAGTATCATCAAAGTAGAGTTGTTTGTTTTTCAAACTGCTGATTGAGCCCTATGTAGGGTTCTAGACTGAACTAGAATTAACAAGATGGGGCACCACTAGAGTATTGAAACATCTAGTTAAAATCTATTTAAAGTACACAACTTTAACACAACACATAAAGTGAGTGCATCATAACTGCCCTGAAGCTATTGAAAAAGAGTGTGATGCTGGCTATTCGAGGTTGACAGGCAGAAGACACTGAGCCCAGTGGGACCTGAGCCAAGCTGCTTCTTCATCCACTGCTCTTGATTTTTCACGTCTGGGTCAGACACTTTTTCTCCTCTTCCTCACTAGTTGAAGGCCACAGCCCTCCCTGGAGGTTTATAATGAGCTGTCGAGTCAGCACCTACAGCAGGACTGGATGTATATGACATGCACTCCGGTCTGCGTACACTACACACACTACAGCGTGAAGAAATCAAGGCTTAATGCATGAGTAGTGCATGCTGTAGAGTAACATACACAGACATACTCATAATGGAGGAGCATTCTGGAACAACAATTAATGAGGCGGAAAACAAAGGCAAACTGAGTGACAGTCTCCTGCTACTTTCTTAGTTTTGAGCTTTGTTTTCTCAATTCTTTTTGTGTTTATTGAAAAAAATTATACTTTTTTAACCCTTAGTTGCTGCAGAAATTAAAATATTTTGAAGTTACAGCAATAACAGACAACACATTTATATCATTTATCTATTCTAGACTGTGATGGAAAATACTGAGTAGAAAATTGGCTTGCAGGCATCATATTTGTTTGCTGTCTAAACCTGAATGTTTTACTTGCTTAGTGGAAAAAGCTAGTGAGGAAGATAACAATGCACAATCAGTGTATTATTGAATTTGCAAAGATATGGCCTGTCTGTGCTTCTGCAGCCAGCCTAGAGTAGGAGAGATACACAAGCAAGGAGCATCAGGTGGTCTTCTTTCTTCAGTAAAATCTATAACAATTAAGGATCACATTTGCCAGAACTGTGTCTTGGCTAATAGTATAATGGCTGTATTAATGGCCTAAACTCAAAAACATAAAAGTTGAATTTGTGTTATTTGTGTAATAGATTTGTAACAAACACTTTAGGCTGACCTAAAAATCTCACAGGACACATTAAAAAATATAAATGATTAGTGTTTTGAAGTCCATGTGTGCACTTCCTTTCAAAAACTCTTCTCTGCTTTTCTCTTTCTAAAAATGGCTCCCCCTTTTTTTTTTTTTCACCGGAAGCCTAGAAAAATATCTTCCATAAGCTATTTTTCTTTCACGTATTTGTTTAAATCACCGCTTTCAACTCAGTTTTCAAACTTTTTCTACAAAACCATTAACCCTTTGTTCTGGTTCACATTCTTAGACATTATACATTCAACAATGGCCCATTCATACAACATTAATTCTAATACAAACACAACTTTTAGCTTTTAACTTTAAGTCAACATTATACATTATCTTATTCTCAAAAGTATAAGCCCCTCACTCTCGTGGGCTGTTCTTCTAGTTCTACTTATTCAGATGGATCAAATTATGGATGAATCAACAAATTAAGGTTAAATCAACAGTTCAAGAGTTCGCACTTGATCAATCATGGGAGTCAGTTTCAAGAACTTCATAAAAACTTACAGAGCATAAGGTTTCTAGCAAGCTTACCATCCAGCAAGATTACAGTCTTTAACACCGATTAACATCTAACTTATCCCGTTAAGGCCTCACTTATACAGTAAGGTCTTGACCAAAACACATACTTTACCCCCATCCCCTGGACAGTAATCTCAGTGTTTAGCGTTCTTCTACCGTAATGATAACTACGGAAATACTCTCAGGTAGATAACATGTAATCACTGAACAAAGTAGAAGCAACCTAAAACTACTACTTCCGGTTTTGTTTGTTCACATTCACACAAAAAAATTAAACAGCTGTTTACCTGAATAAAAACTCCAATGGTCCAGTTGTTCCGCAGCCAGACGTCTTTAAATGTCTCCTCTCTTTTTCTCTCCGTTCAGATATTGTCACTGAGTCTCACACACAGAGAGTAAAGGTCTGGCCCGTGCTATTTGAAAAAAAAATGCAATAGTTTTGGGACTTACAGAGAAAGGCTTTGTGCATTTCTCCCGTGCATGTCAGTTTCACCCTCTTCATGAGAAACAGCAGCTGTTGATATCCGGGTCACGGCACCAAATGTTATTGGAATTTGTTATATCCTTATATTAATTCAGAGCGACATGGAGCCAGATTATATTTTAACAAGCAATGGCCATGTTTTAATACTTGCAAGGATGAGCAAAGCAGACACACAGTACAATATTACTGGTTTGCTTTAAGATGTAAACATGACATGAGATAGATTATATACACACAGTGACGTCCTTGGTTAGAGGCGTTCATATTGCAGGTGCAGAAGTCCCGTGACACGCCATGTCTCACCCTAGTTATGTCTACTTCATGCTTGGATTAGCACGAAGGACATGACATGAATTTGACATGACCTGAAGAGAACTATAAGCCCCAGTAACAATAAACATTAAAACTAAAATTTCTTATAACAGGGGTGCTGTAGTGTCCTTTACCCTAACCTAAGCACAAGGTAAATTCAATGTCTGTCTAATGTGAAGATAGTCCAAAACACAAGAAAAAATATTTTGACAATGTGGTTTTACTATAGGCTAATACAAAGTGACCACTTGTGTCATTATCTTTGGAATATCTCCAATGGACAGAAGACCAACAAAAGGCCAACCTGGTCCGTGTACAAAGTCTAATTGAATTTAGAAAGAGGATGATTTTACATGACAGCTCTGTTGTAGGCTCTCAGATATAAATCTGGTAAATTTGAAACAATCTGTTTTGTCACTTATTTTTATGTTAGACCTTCATTTATTGTATTGTATTGTATTTTAAGGGTTATTGAATTTTTCCTGCAATTTGAGCTCTAATTTGACCCTTTGAAAAACATGAAAATATTTTGAGTAAGTGTTATACATATTATTGTGGGGCAGCAGTGGCTCAGTGGTAGAGCGGTCGTCTTTCAACCAGAAGGTATTGGGTTCAATTCCTGCTCTCCCCACAATTTATACCGTCGTTGTGTCCTTGGGCAAGACACTTAACCCACCTTGCCTTGTATGAGGTGATGCTCGGAGAGGCCGTAGGCGCAAAATGGCTGCCACGTCTCTGTCAGTCTGCCCCAGGGCATCTGTGGCTTACCATCACCACTGTGACTGTGTATGAATGAATAATGGACGACCTGTGTGCGCTCGGGAGAAAAGTGCTATATAAATCCAATCCATTATCATTATTATTATTATTATTATTATTATTAAATTATTATTATTTATTATAAACTTTGTGTTAATTTTGTGATTCGCCAACATCCGATATTTTGCAAAAATATCATCGGCTCAAGTTGGACCCAATGAGCCGGTTGAGCTCAATGAACACACTGATATGCTAAAATAATAATAATAATTTGTTTTCAACTGGTTTATCAAACCCCAACTAATTTTGAAAGAAGATTTAGTTTGTCATTTTGAGAGAATTTCACTGCTGGTGTTTCTGCTGGCTGTCCTTCTGAGGTTTTCAGCCCCGGCTGTTGCCAGGGGCGTGAGGGCTGTTTGACACTGCTTGCAGTTTTAATTAATTTTTTCCACTTAGTCCCATTAAGGGTTGCGGGTGATATCTCAGAAACCTTGGGCTTGAGGCAGGTAATCCCTGGTCGAGACACAGACAACCATTCACTCTCATGTTCATTCACTATAGGGTCACTAGATGCATGTCTTTCGGGGGTGAAAGGAAGCCGGAAAACCCGGGGAGGAGAGCAGAGAGAATTGGCACAAAGCACATTTGGACCAATTTGGAAATATGTCAAAAATTGTTTGACAACCTGGTCAATAGGGATCCATGTTTCTTCATAAAGTCAATTACAAACCTGTTAGGCTAAGTGTTGTTGATGAAAAAATTTAAGATGTACACAGAGTATTTGTGTGTATTTGAGTGTGGGGCAGGCACAAATATTAACATATATATAGCTTAATAGCTTACAAAAAATTAAAGTAAAGCTTAAGTACCGTTATATGGCACAAGAATTCCCATAAAATAAAACAATAGGCTAGTTTTAAAATCTTCCATTCAATGTTGGATGCTTACCACAGGATTCACAAAAGTCAATCTCATTATTACCCTTTTCACATCAATTCAGTTTAGCATGATGCAATGCCCCTAAGTGGGCTATCTCTTAACTTTAGGTTAACCTGAACAAATAACTGGACTGGACTGATTACACCACTGCCCTCTACAACAAGGGCCAAAGTCGACATCCATATGGACAAAAGCTCCCTCAGTGCAGGTAAGAGCACTACAGCAGACCCTTCATCCCCCCATTGTCAGAGTATACAGCACACATACAGTCAACCACAGCCACAAAGCACGTGTGTAGGCTATTGGTATAATATATCTAGGTTATGTACAGGCTAATGTATAGATATTGTTATAATGTTTCCTTATTGTGCACCTTCATACAACCTCACAACAATTTTTAGAGTGTCCTGTATTTCAGCTGAAGTTATTTGTAGGTTTTTCTTTGCATCCAAAACAATTTCCCTGGCAGTTGTGGCTGAAATATTGTTGGTCTACCTGACCTTGCTTTGGTTTCCACCGAATCCCTCATTTTCCACTTCTTTATTAGAGTTTGAACACTTCTGATTGGAAATCTTTTTCTATCCCTTTCTTGTTTTATACAGTTCATTTACCTTTTCCCGCAGATCCTTTGATAATTATTTAGTATTCCGCATGACTCAGAAACGTCAGAGCAGCACTGGATGAAAGATGCTAGGGTCTGTCAGGACCCCAGAAACTCACAGACTTTTTATACACACACATATTACAAGAAAACTGATCCCAGGTGAGGATGGTTACCCTTTAGTAGCCATTTAAACCTGTTTGTGACAACTTGTGTGCATGTTATCAAGCCAAAATCACCACTGTATGTAAATGTCTGTTCTGATTATTATTTAAACAGAGTAAACACAGTTGTTTGACAATAAATTACTTTAGGTTTTTGTGTTTTTCATTTATATTCTCTGAAAAATGGCCAAACGATCACAAATTCTGCCAGGGTATGTAAACCTATGAGCACAACTGTAAATGAATTATACTTCGTACACAGAACAACAATTACAACAATTAATTAACAATTAATAATGGTACAACAATTAATCACATCATGTGTGTTACTCCAAAGGAAATTTAAATCTGACATTTACTCCAATTATAATCTGTCTGAGACAATAATTAAAGTTTGTCTAGGCTACTTGGACGTCTCTGCAATGAGATGCATTCAAATATCAGTGAAAGGCACAACCTGAAAGAATGTGATTTAAATTTTGTATCAGAATCAAACCAAAGCTGCTGTAAACTTGACATTCTCAGGTCAAACATAAATAATACCTTGTTCTCAAAAATTGTTCTTCCACTCCCTGGAAGCAGTCAACTAATGCAATTTTAGCTTCAAAATCAAAAATTGGATCAAATTATATCAAAATCATTGCAGAACATGATTCATTCATGATTTTCTGCTTTCAATGCCATCTAGTGGCATAGCCTTAGCTCCAACCAAACAAATAAAAATGCTTTACTTGGAGTCAAGACAATAGCGAGTGTTTGGAAGAAAGCTGTCCCTATCAGTATCACAACCATTGACACTGACCCGCATTATTCTGTTGAGCTGCTTCTGTGGAAAATGACAGTATGAGCACAATAAAATGTTATCAAACTTGGTAATGCTGTAGGATAAAACAGGCTGCCCTACATATAAACAAATGTACTCCAAATTATATGCTTCTTGTGAATACTTTGATACAGAATCATCAGGAACAGATATAAGAGGACTACTGGATATTAAAATAAGTACTGCCTTAAGAAATAAAGGGCCTCAAAATGGAAAATGTCCATAGTTCAGGTTAGAGACATTGCTGTAACAGTAATAAACTAAGAAGTTATTTGACCCTGTTGCCCTGAAATATGTAATATAGTTAATGATCTTCTTTCTAACAGTCCTATTTTAACTGAGGAGTATTTATGTTTACAGTTACATTACATTAACAGATAAGATTGCAACAATGTAAATACAATTTAAGAAAATACCAGCAGATGGCAGCATAAAACCATTTGTTCCTGGTTATCAATTTATTGTGAACTTGGCAGAGACTGAAGGGGCTGATATGTGGAAAGATACATTTCTTTATGAAAGATAAGGGTACCAGAGCATGAATGTAGTGAAAGCTCTGGGAACAACAGCCAAATGTTTTAAATTGTAATGCAGCTCAGCAACGAAAACAATAAACGCATGTTGGACCAGTCACTATGCTTTAAACATAAAGATGTGGTTAATGAGTAAATAAATGTTCTCCTTCTCATATAATTGGGACAGCAGTGGCTCAGTGGTAGAGCGGTCGTCCTTCAACTGGAAGGTAGGTGGTTTGATTCCCACAGTTCATACTGTCGTTGTGTCCTTGGGCAAGACACTTAACCCACCTTGCCTCGTATGAATGAGTAAGAATATTTAGTGAATGTACTTGGTGTTGGTCGGAGAGGCCGTAGGCGCGCAATGACTGCCACGTCTCTGTCAGTCTGCCCCAGGGCAGTTGTGGCTACACATGTAGCTTACTACCCCCAGTGTGTGACAGTGGAGTGAATGAATAATGATAATTTTAGTCTCATGGTCCCGCAATATAAATCAATCCATTATTATTTTTATTTTTAATTATGAGGATAATATTACAGCAACATGAGCCATTGTTTTTTGATATACATTATAAATAAAATACAAGAGAAGGCAAACATTAAACGGTTTTTGAAATGATTAAACAAGCATAAATACATTTACATAATTATTGAATCGATATCCTGTCTGCTGATGTTGGTCTGTGTGTGCTGTATTACATGGTGGCTGTACTGAGAGCCCCTGAATGTCTCCTGTCACATTACTTCTGTGCAGTTTGTTACAGTGTGTGTGCATAATTAACTTTCATCACTGCACATATAATAATAATAATAATAATAATAATAATAATAATAATAATAATAATAATAATAATAATAATAAGTTTTATTTATATAGCGCCTTTCCAGAGCTCAAGGATGCTTTACAATAAACAAACAACAATAAGGACAATTAACAAAGAGAGCAGACAGAACAACAATAGACAAATGAGAGCGCAAGTACAGTAAGTGAAAAAACCCACTGTAACAGAACTGTAACATTCAGAAAATAGGTGTGTTTTGAGCATGGATTTGAATTCAGAGATAGTATTAACATGATAGAGTGATAGGGGAGAGAGTTCCACAATATACATATGCACTTCATTCATTCATTCATTTTCTACCACTTTGTCCCGTTAGGGGTCGCGGGTGGCTGGAGCCTATCCCAGCAGCTTTGGGCCTGATGCGGGGTACACCCTGGACAGTGGCCAGTTAGTCGCAGGGCTGACATAAAGAGACAGACAGTGACAGACAACCATTCACTCTCACATTCATTCACTAGAGACACTTTAGAGTTGCCAATTAACCTATACATGCATGTCTTTGGACGGTGGGAGGAAGCGAGGGTACCCAGAGAGAACCCACAGTAACACGCAGAGGACATGCAGACTCCCCACAGAAAGACCAAGAATGTTTGAGTTGGCCGGGTTTTGAACTCACAACCTTCTTGCTGTAAGGCAGGAGTGCTAACCACTCTGCCACGTGCACCCTACATATGCCCTGAGAAGCATAAAATCTTCATGGTCCAAGCATGTTCTTCTTCCTCCTGTATGTATGACCTACTAAACTCACAACTGTGTGTGTGTGTGTGCCCACTCCTCCGTGTGTTCAGCGTGTAGGCTACATGCATGACGTCCCCCATGTGTCTGAACCTTTGCGTGTCATGCAAGACTACATCAGTGAGAGGAGCTCTTTTTTATCTCACACCCACACACGCTAACAGGGCCTCTGTGGACAGCACTCACAATAGACATGGTAATTATTAATCAAGTGTTGCCCTCTGTCTTTACGTTGATGAAAACACAGCTGTTAGGTTAGTGTTGGTATTACCAAGGTCAGGTACACAGAGTAATCCCTGTGATTTAACCTGCTAAGCCTCATACGTCCTCACAATGATTAGCTCTGCCAAGATTTTTAAAGAGCTCATTTTGAAATACATAGAGAATTGCATCACACTCTGGAAGCATGTGCATGTGGGATAAAAGTTTTGATGCAAAAAGTGAATGATCTCTTCTATAAAAGTATGTATTTTGGACATTTGGGAAACTTTGAAGTTCAGACAAGAATCCTGCACTGAGACCTACTCCCTAAGAGTCAAGGGAAAAAAGAAACCTGTAAAAAACAATGATGACTTGACAGCTAAGAACAACATGTGTTACTTTTTTCTTTCATTAATTTATAACTTTCGGCTTGAAGCTCAAAGATGCACTTCACATTTGCCCTCTGATTAATTGGTGAATGTCTAGTTGAGATAGACTCCTGTGACCCAGTCAAGATAAGTTGAAGAAAAGTAATAAATATAAATAATGTGGCTATGGTCTCCAAAGTTAATAATGCTTAGGCAAACTTCACTTTATTGCTGCATGATGTTCCACGACACAATTATTAAGAAACCCTGTATGCCACCTTCTGCCCATTCTTTGGTTTTTGCCATGAATTGAACTAATACTGAACATTGTTTTTTCTATTACGCACTTTAAAACTCTTTACTTTAAAGATTAGATGTGGTTATTAGTGCACCTTAGAGCTTATCTCAGCTTATCTATCTTAAGCAAACCCCCTAGTGAAAGTTGGCCTGAGTGTGTAGTTGTAGTGTGTGCATTACCCTGCTAAGAATTGGCTCATGTCATCCATTTGATGTAGAAGGTCACCAGTTGGACATCCGCTGTGTTTGGCACTTCAGCCGCCCTCATTACCTTCAATAGGCAGGCTTTCAGACAACATAGTCCAAATTGAATATGGCGCTGATGTTTCCACGGGCACATTTCAAAGTGTATTGAAACATTACAGTGTTGTTAAAGGAACATGGTTATGAAAGCAGTTTGTGGTCCAAAGGAAGTCCACTTACAGCACTTAGATCACTCGAGACATAACATGCTCTTTTCATTAAGCCTTGAAGAGTCACTTAGATGTCTGGCCCTTTATCCATGTATGTAGTCTCAGGTTGTTGGAGTTTTTTTTTAACGATAGCACGCCGCTGTTATTGATGTGTGCATCTGAACAACTAACAATGTCCTTAGCCCTTAAAGTTAGACATCCTTCACAAAAGATCATCATTTATATGCTTTGACTACAAAAATAGTAAGAATGGCTTAAAATAAATAAGCCAATGTGTAAGTTCTAAGAAAATCTTTACCTCTACCTAACTATTACCTCTAGTGGGTGTAATCAGAAACATATTTTCCCTTGTGGATCTAAAAGTTCAACTAAGGTTAGATTAGGGAGTGTCAAAGCAATGAACAATTGTCACACCTTGACCTGTGGATCCTTGTCCAAGGACACCATCAGGTATTCTGTCAACCAGTGATTATAATATTTATTGGGTTAAGTGTGATCACGGAGGTGGTATTCACAGCGCCACCTGTGCGTAAAATCTGCCACCTCTGTTTCTTGGTAGGCTACGTGTGCCGGGCGTGGCGGTGTCTTGACTGCCTTGGGGGCTCTTCCAGCGGTATAGTAGTAGCTCCGGGGCTGTTGTGGATGCTCCGTGATGGATGAAGAGTGACAGATCGGGGTTAGCCGCCAGGGGAGTCCATTTTCTTTTGCACCGCGGTCCTATCCGAGGAGAGAACGAGAGAAGAGAAAACTGGACGCCACAAGGAGGAGGAAGGGACAAGGAATAAGAGAGGAGCAACCGATTTCCACCCTCCCTGCCTCTCTCGCTCTCTCTCTGTCACTTTCTTTCCCTCTCTCTATACTCTACTCTAGGGCATCGTAGCAGTGGGCTTCACTGCAGTGCGTCGCATTGACGCTTCTCCTCCTTCCGCTGCAAGACCCAACCCTACAAAATACATTTTTTGGGATGCTCTTTCCACTACATCAGCAGAGCGGATGCTATGGTCATTATGTGATTCGCTGTGGATGTATGTAACACTTCTCTCCCTTGGTTTAGAGAAAAGACAGCTGCAGTGCACGAGTGGGCTTTAAGTTTGTATGCAGCGGTATAGTTGTAACTGCGGTAGCCCATGTTTGAAACATGGGTGTAGACTGACGGAGGAGGCAAAGAGGATGCACTTGTAAGGCTTTAAACTGCTCTCTTAACGTGCACATTCCCGGACCATGCAGCTTTTGCCACTCAGGACGTTGTTTGTCTTGTTAGCCTACACGCATGCATTACTAGGGAGTAATGGAGATTTACGGACTAAAGAGGATGGTAACGGGAGCTCTCAATCTGCCAGAACTTTCCACTGGTCTTCTTCTCGAGAAGTAGCCTACCTCCGTGAAGTTGGCCCCCCACCAAAAGGGATTGACTCCAAAACTATCTAGATCGTTTGTGCTTTGTTTGTGCTGCAAAAAATTTAGTTTGTGCTGTTATAGTTTTTGAGATGTTAATAATTCTTTTATAGGTCATATGAGGTCACCCAGCCCCCGAAAATGCTTTAAAATGCTCCAAAATAGTTTAATTAGTTTGTGCTTCATTTGTGCTGAAAAGATTTTCGTTTGTGCTGTTATCGTTTTTAAGAAATTATAAGATTAATTTTTGGGTGATGACGTCATCCAGCCCCTCATTTGTCGTAAAGATGGACAAAAATGGTATCAAACGTTTAGGCTTTGTTTTTGCTGGTTTGTGGCAGCTAGCAAGAGCAATTGCTAAACAAAAATCTTCTCTGTTAGACAAGCAAATTAATCTTTTGTTTGACTATTTTGTGTATTATTCAAATATATATATATATATATATATATATATATATATATATATATATATATATATATATATATATATATAAACGCTACAATTCCATCAGTAGCATCTCTTAAAGGTTTTAACTTTGCAGACTTTGATCCGATATTTGTATCTGAAAAGAATTAGATAAATAATAAAATATGGCCACAGAACAAAGTGACTTTAAATGGCACAGACATTATATTGCATTTCAATCTGTACACATGGTATGTTTAAGTCGTCTTTAAGCTAGCCGGATGTTAGCATGCTAATGCTAGCAGGCTAATTAGCTAATCACTAATTCAGGGTTGTTAATTTAAATCTCCATGTTTTGAGTTTCAGAAACAAGCCTGTCTCTGAGACATCTGGGAATAATGACATAGGAAAAGTTAGTCCGTGTGTGGAATTGGGACTTAGGTCACTACATAAATTATTATAAACTCATGACTGTGATATTTTGTTTATGCTATAATAACATAATAATTATGTTATGTGCCCTGTTATATCTACCCTAACCCTACCGTGCAATTGTTATTGTAACACTATTTGTACGGTACTAGTTTGGTAACCTTGTGTTTTTGTATGTTTGTGTGAGAAAGTGTAAAGTGTGTTCTTAGTTCCTACCAGACTGACTGACATGGTGTACAACTAAGCATCTCTTGTTGGCCAAATACTGTAACGTTAGCTAGTTTTGTCATTAGCAGATTTATTTTGGGAATTTTCCTGTGCCTGTCTTTATTCATCTTCCTCTCAATAGTATAGATTCTGCCAGGTCCTTGGGAAGACAAACTGCCCCATAATGCTCCCACCTCCAGACTTAACAGTTTGTTTGGTATTTTTAGGTCCAAGGTCCAATCTGTTAGCCTGGTTCTACCAGACTCTCATACATTTCATTTGTACAGAGAGTCTGGCCTCGCTCCATTGACAAGCGTTTACTTCCTTGTATGCGGGAACTCTGTTGAAGTTTAAAACTATTGGATCTGCCCAGAGTCACTCAGGATCTGCCATAGCCAATCGCTAACGTGTGGTCGTGACGTATGTCATGCGCCGAAACCGACCAGAAACAACAAGTCACTCCCTCTGTTCGCTGATTGGTCCTACAAAAAATTGATTTCTGGAAACCTAAGAATATACAGCGATCCCAGACTAAGTACTAAAGCGAAATGAAATTGAGCGGAAGTACGTAGGAGGGCGGAGCCAGGTTACCAATCTGTACCCATGATCAATTTTTTAATCCGGAGAAGACTACCAACAAAAGTGGCGCAGTGGCTCAGTGGTAGAGCAGTTGTCCTTCAACCGGAAGCTGGGCAGTTTGATTCTCACTCTCCCCACAGTTCATACTGTCGTTGTGTTCTTGGGCAAGACACTTAACCCAACTTGCCTCCAGTGGCTGTTACACTGGTAATTACTGTAGAACAATGTAAGTCACTTTGGATAAAAGCTAAATGAATAAATGTAAATGTTAAAGGGAATGGGACATATACAGGTTGTGGCACAAAATTTGGAGCTGCACACTTAATTTAAATCCTCCAGGTTGGAGTCAACACTCAAAATAAAGTGTAATAGTGGACCTTTATTTCTTTATTTGCTCCGTCACATACAATAAATGTCATAATTACAATAAAGAAAATGTTCAATTTTTTGATATACAAACAAATATTTTAACTATTCATCTTGACATAGTATGTAATAAATGAAGCTTAAAATGTATTAATTAATGGTACTGTCAGATCCACTCCGTCTCCCTCAGGGATCCGCTCCACTTTCCTTCTCCTTCCTTCATCTCATCACTGCCACCTGTCCCAAGCACCTGCAATCTATTACCATCAGTGAGGTATTTAAACCGCTCCTTCCCACCTCTTCCCTGCCAGATCGTTCAGCAGACTTTGTGTGAATGTTTCCAGCCCTCGCTCCAGCCCTCGCTCCAGCCCTCGCTCCAGCCCTCGCTCCAGCCCTCGCTCCAGCCCTCGCTCCAGCCCTCGCTCCAGCCCTCAGGTTTGGACTCCAGCTAGCAGCCCAGTTCCTCGGCTTGTCTCCAGTCACCGGCTCGGCTCCAGGCTTCGGCACAGCTCTACGGCTCACTCCAACGCTCAGCCCAGCGTCTCGGCTTGGTCTCCAATCACCGGCTCGGCTCCAGGCTTCGGTGCAGCTCTACGGCTCGCTCCAACTCTCAGCCCAGCTTTCCGGCTTGGTTCCAGTTCACGACTTCACTTCAGCCATCAGCGCAGTTCCTCCGCACGGACTACAGTCTCAGATCTCCTATCCAGCTTCCTGTCACTATCTGTACTTAAATAAAGAATCACTTACCTTCACTGTCTTGTGTGCATTTGAGTCCTCAGTCCCACATTACAGGTACTGACCATTGCCTTGACTAAGGATTTGTTTTTCTTCTTTGGTGTCACCTGCCACGGTTTTATTCTCTACATTACTTTGTTCATTAATCCTTCCAGAAATCATATGAGCTTATTTTTGCATATTGCTTCTGCAAAGTATATATTTTGAGCACAGCCTTGGTTCAATTAGTCAAAAGTTTTAGTTAGTTACCATCATTCTGCTTATTCTGTCTGTCATTGTGGTTAGTATAATCTGGCATCAACACCAACCCTTTAATTAAATTAAATTCCAAATTACTGTACTGTACTTTTTTTTTTTTTTTTTTTCTTCAAATTTTTATTTAAACCTGTCACACAAATAATGTTTTCCATAGCATCATGCTACGCAGCATCTCGTTCCAGCTTTTTAAGGGAATCTTTTCGGTGATCTTAGGTCCTTGGTTGGAGCATTATAAGCTTTAAGCCTTAAGGGTATTGACCACTGTCTTGAACAAGGATTTGAGGTTCCTTTTTTTTCTTTGGTGTTACCAGCTTCTGCTTCACTTTCTCTGCGATTTTTTTGTCCATTATTCCATCCAGAAAACACACGCCGAAAGCGTCTTTTGAATAGTACTTGTGTATATTCTTCAGCACAGCTTTGGCAGCTTTTTTAATGTGCTTGCTGTCTGGTTTGACAAAGATATCCCAACCTTTAACCTCTTTCATGAACAGCTCTGCCAGATTCTTGGAGATTGTTTGGACATCTATCCGATCCAACTGGTCCAAATTCAGGAGTTTAGTGACCAGTGTTGTTGCCAGCTTTGTGTACGCCTCCTCATCCCACTTGTAAACTGGAATATTTACACCATTCCACTTTGGTGTTACCAGCTGCTGTTTCACTATTTCCAAAAGAGCACTGTCCATGTCTCCCTTCAGAAAACATGCACAGAGGACATCATTTTTGTAGAGCTTTTCCAATTTCCCATACACAACCTTGGCAACCTTTTTAGCGTTTTCTCTGTCTGGTGCAAGAAAAATGTTTCATCCTTCAAACCCTTTCATTTGTCCATTATTCTATCCAGAAAACACACACTCCTTTAGCTGGTTATACTGGTTATGTTTGAGGATTTTCTTGACCAGGGTTGTTACCAGTATCATGACCAGATCTTTGTTCCAGTTGTAACCCAGCTTTTCTTGTTCACTGTCTCCGTCTTCACTATCTTCTGAGGAACTGGTTGGGATTTCCAACTCTCTGTGGTAGGGTATTGCCGGTACCATTGTAGGACTCTATAAGAGACACCCACAGAGAATTTGCAGTGGTGTAATGTTGAACAAATACTTTTTCTATCTCCATGAGAGCAGTATTTACTTCAGAATTGGTGTCTTTGTTGAGCTCACGGTGCAGCCAGCTGTCCCACTCTGTTACAAACTTTAGCATTTTATCCTTCAGTTTGGATGATATTGGGGCCTTGTTTGTAATTTTCAGATTGAAAGCAATCATGTTTGTGAGATGCCTAATGAAGTCATCAATGTTATAGTTGATGTGGCCGGCTGCTTGTTGGGAGAGACACTTTTTAATAAATGTTTCTATGATTTCTGGGATCAGGAAGTCCTCCACCAAACAGTCCACTCCAGTGACTATCACCCTTTGAGCAGGACTTATAATTCTGTCTGATATAATGTTAAATTCGATCAGCATCCGAAGTGTGGCCTGTTTGGCCATTTTGTAGGGGAGGAATTCTTTAAGCAATCATCTTTCCTCTTTCCATTGCTTGAGGCCTCTCTTTCTTTATCTGCTCTGAAAATGCCATGTATTTCCAACACAGTTTCTTGAGCATTGTCGAAGAAGCTTAAAATAATCTGGTTTTGTTGCTCCTCTGTAATCAGTGGGCTGTTCTGAAAGTCAAACCAGTCTTTGCCGTAATTCTCCAAAATAGCTATTATAGCTGTAATCTGGATAAAAAAAATCTACGTGCATTGAAATTGTGCATTTGCATATTACATAGTTATACTAATGGTTAAAACGATAATTCATTATGTTTTCTTTTATTATTATTTAAAATATATAGTTTATGTTGGGAGTTTAAAACATATGTATAAAAGCTAAAACAAGCATTACACATTAATATTTTAATTTCTAATACAGTACATGTGATAAAGTGTTTTCTCCTATTCTGGGGAAAGTCTGTAAAGGTAACGTAAGTTCTGGTAGAGAGAGATTCGGTGAGGAGGCCCTGGAAAGAGCTAAGCTAAAAAGTTCTCCCGTTTTTGTAATTTAAAAAAAGGATTTGTACTGTGGTTTGTCCTTGAGAGAATCCCTCATATGTACAAAATGTGTAATTTGTGATGAAAGACAGTGTAGCTTCAACACAAAGCTTGTGGACTGTGCTTTTGACACTTATTATAAGTTAATGGAGCTTGAAAAAAAAACAACCTAGCAAAAAAATGTTTAACTTGCACTTTATGTTATTTTACAATTATTAGTATTTTAGTAAAATTGGGCAGAGCCCAGCAGAGACAGAGGGGACCAACTGAGGGCGGAGCTTAGCGAGGGCGTGAACCTGAGACCCGCAGTGACGGATTGATTGACAGCAGCTGTCAGACTCGCAAAGATGGAGACTGGAGGGATGCGAGTAACTTTGCTACGAAGCGGCCCTTTGTAGTGGAGGACTTTACTGTGCACACAGGGCGAGAGCCTTATCAATTTGTGCCACTGGCTCAAACTGAGGTCTCAACAACTCCGGAAGTTAAAGAACGAAGTCTTGCAGCGCAAGAGAGAACAGGGTCAGTGATAAAAAGTTTGCATTGTCTAGTTTAGGCTAAAGCTAGGCAAATGCTAACAAACTTTCAGAAATTGCAAACCTATGCATTTAGTTTGATTTTGGTATGATTTACTGTTAATAATTACACAAAACAGTGATTTCAAGTGTCAAAAAATTGTTGTCTCAACAGGTGCATGTTCTATGAAATAAGACCAGTGTCAAGTCCAGTTTATTAATTTAATAAGTAATATACACAAAAGACACAACAAAGTAGTAATAAACATTGTTTCTTATGTTGTAGGTAATGCACAGGTGACAGGTTGGTGAGTTGGTTGCATAACAGTCCATCCAGGCTTTGAGGCAGTAGCACTAAACCCCTGTGTTACAGGCTCTATCACTTGTATTTTAAATAAAATTTTTTAGCCTCCAATTACACATACTGTATATGTGCACCAGCGCTTTAGACTCTTGTCTGCTGCTTGGTCAGGTGTTGCTCAGGAGACCTGGGCCAGCATGTACTACTCATACCCTTGTGCTGTCCTTACAATTCCAATACTGAATTTATAAATATAGTTGGTATATAAAATTTTTTATAAAACATTGAAATATAAAGAATAATTTATACCTGGAGTAACACACAAAACAATTGTTTAAAAACATGGCATTATAAAATCAGCTGTAAAACTCAAAATGAACATGTATCCACATAAACATTTTTAAATGAATGTCTAAATGACATCCTTTCTCATACTGATTTAATGCACATTTAATTAACTAGTTTAAATGGTTTAATGCATCTAAGAATGTCTGCTTTCAGTTTTGCAATTAAACTCATTCATTCATTCATTTTCTACTGCTTAGTCCCGTTAGCCTATCCCAGCAGCTTTGGGCCTGAGGCGGGGTACGCCCTGGACAGTGGCCAGTTAGTCGCAGGGCTAACATTTAAACTGTTTGCCTAAATTTCAGAAGTGCAGTGTGTAATTTTTGGCAGCGTCTGGTGGTCAAAAGGCAGATTGCGAATCCAGCTCCTTCAAATAAAACAATTAAAATATACAATTTTAAGAATATATCTACAATGTACAATGTATCTACATTTTTTACTAAATACAAATAAAGATAATAGACATATTTTTTATACCCAATGTGATTTTACATTAAAATTACTATTGTATCAAATTGTTAAAACAATCAATAATATAAGTGAAAACGTTTTACAAAAATACTGATCACTGGACATTTTGTGCTAGTAGCATTTTTTCCTGGGTTTGGAGACTCCAGTGAGTCTTTCTCATTTCAGGCATATGCACAAGCTCTTCTACCTAATCACAGCAGGACGCTAAACGCTGCATCAGACACAAACAACAGTGCAGACCTTTCGAACGATAACAGAAGGAGCAAGCAATGTTTGGACTGTGATATCATGTCATTTTATGTCATTAGTAAATGCATGCTTAATGTTTTGATCTTTCTACATGGACTTTTCTTGTGTGTATGAAAGGGGTCAAGGTATATGACCCCAGGATGCAAGACCCCTAGCTCCCATCTAAGAAAGATTAGATACCTGTCAATATGCCTCCCTGATAATATGAACTTAGATCTCATATAGTTATCTGTGTTAGTTCAGACTTCCTGACAACTGGAGCCGGGTCAATGACAGATAAGGTTTTATAATTGGTCAATTTTAAAATAAAATAAATATAAATTTCTATTGCATTTGGTCTAAGCTTTACAATGTCATGTGTAGATGCATACATGTTAAAATCATGTATTAAGCTATTTTGGTGTTTTTTCACATAAATTAATAGGACATTACCCTTCAAAATGTCATGTGGGGCGACTGTCAATCATCTTAAAATTAATTTACTAATTCAACATATTTAACTTTATTTTCACAAGTTCTTAGAAATTTGAAGTGTATAGAAACTAATTATTTGCATTTTTCTTGAATTGTCATACATACTGATATAATTCTCATTTCTGTAAAGTCACAGTCACCTTTTTGCATGTAGTTTGCATGCTTATTTTTCCTGTAAACTGCATAAAAATGATGAAAATGTAAAGAAAATGCAATTAACTTCAGCTTTTCTTATCAGTTATTAAGTATCTGCCACAGAAAGAAGGCATTATCATTTTCATTTTGGTACAGATATTGCCATCAATGGTTGCACCAAATGACCAGTGGTCGAACCAAATGACAAAACCATCGTATAGTTCTTAAAAATCAATAGAACAGTACACAATAAATTGTATCAAACAGATTTTATTAATTTGAATAGTGAACATAAACATCTCTTTTCACTTTTATTTCATTTCATTTCATTTTCAATTCATTTTGGGTAACACATTTCACAGCATTGATATATTTAAATCAAGTGAACTGCACATTCAAGAGACATTAAACTTGAAAACATTGAACTGTTCATATTAGAGAAGGAGTTATTTCCTTAACCCCAGGAACTCTCAAACTTCTTCCAGTCCTGGCTTCTTAACTTTGAACAGCGAGAAGTTGCTGGTTCAGGTTCTGAGATGACAGCGCGGACATCTTTCTTGTAGTAGAAAATAGCATCAGTAGCTTGTGGCCACATGAATAAGTTCTTATTCCCTGACTGACGCATGGCATTGACCCTGATCTCCTCTCCCACAACTTCAAGAACCTGGCCTACATATGGAAGTTCATCATAGGTTACAATCACAAATTTGCCACATATGTCCTGATCACTATCTCTCCTCTGTGCCAGTGAGGTGGAGGCCTCCTCAGATGTAGAGGGCCCTTCAGTGTTGAGTGTGGTGTTTCTCAGGTCCACTTTTAAAGGCTTGTAACATGAGCAGGTTTTTATTTCAGCATGTTTGCAAAAGCACAACACCTCCCTGTGCCTGATTTGTGCTGCTTCTGATGTTCTCTGGAATCATGGCATCATATTTTGTTATCTCCTCTTCACTTATCCAGTAATAAAGAATGCTTGTTCCAGACTTTTTTGCCAACATATCATACAAGTCCTGCGGGGTCTACAGCTCGCCTCCACGCAAAACAAATTGGACTGCCTCCCTCTTTACAGCAGCACCAACCCCATCTGGTGCACCCTTTCCATGATACTTCTCAGAATAGTTCCATGTAATGTGTGCAAAACCAAACAGGAATGGCACAGTACTCAACAGGTAAAAGTTTCCTTTGTTTCTATATTGAGTAAGTGGGCCATTGCTTATGACGTGTAGTGTTTCAATCTGGGGGTTGGTTGCGCGCAGGTCTTTTAAGATGGGCTCCATGTGTCCCCACACTGCTCGCTCATCATGACGAAGGCAGTCTGAGACGGTTGCATAGGGCTTGAGTCCACTTGCAGTGTAGAGAACAGCCATATGGATTGTTGCCTGCTTTAGACTGCCTCCGAAATGGTATGACTGTATTTCTCTATGTAACTTGCAGGCATAGTTTTCAGAGAAGTCGACATGTAGAACAGCTTCAGAGTTGGTGAGAGTATCTTTAATATAACAAAACTGCTCTGCTTGATGGATCCAGGTGTAATGATGGCTAGCAATTTCATCAAGCTATGTTTGGAATAGCTCTTTGAGCTGTTGTATTGTACCTGTGTGAGTGCGCTTCACAACATTGGCAAAGGTCTTCTCACCATTACTAGATATGACCCGCTCCCATTGTTCCCAAGAGACTTCAGGGCACTCTATTTCTGATAATTCAACCTCATCATAGCAGCATTGTGGACACATACGATCCATGCAAACCTTCTTCTTAAGGTCACACACAATCATGCTCAACAATTCTGAGAGACTGGTTGTCTCCAGAAGCCCTTTTATGACAAGTTTCTGAACCAGTAACTTCATATTTTCATGTGCGACACAAACACATGTGTCTCAGTCCCTTGACTTTGGCTCTGTAATATAAAACGATTTCAAACAAATTGTCTATATGACATGGAGAATTGTTGTTCTACTGCCATCTGATACTGTTTATGGAGCTCATTGAGAGGCTTTGTCAGAACTCTTCTTTGCATTTTTTGTTTATTTTTGGTGATGGTGTCTTTTTTCCCTGCTAAAAGAGAACTGTTTTCATCTCTGGACAAAAACATGACAACTGCTTGCTTTCTCTCGTCTGACAGTTTCTTGCTTCCCCTTTGCTTGTATTTTTTACTTGGGCCTTGACTTGGTCTTGCCATCAGTCTGCTTTCCCTCTTTCGATACCTATCTCTAAGCTTTTTCATCTTTACCAGCTTTTTCCTCAAATATACAATTTGCTTTTGCAGCAAACCTTTCTCCTTCAGCAGTCTCTTGCACTGTTTTTCTGCTGAAGTACTACTCCTATCAACCCTCACTGGTGTGGAAGCCACTGGTGGGTTAAAATTCTCATTCAGTGGTACTGGGTCTAATATAGGTTGATCTGCATTTTCTGATGGCTCTGGAGCTACAGGTACATCAATCTGAACCGGAGGAGTGTTCTCCATAGATGGCGGTGTGAGGTCTAATACCGCATTTGCCATCTTTTTCCTATCCCTATAGACACTGGATGCACTCTTCCATTTCCCTCTTTGCTTCTTCCTCTCTCTCTGTCTGACAGCTCACTTGACTTTACATAAGGAATCTTTCCCTGCTGCTTTCTTCTCTGGTAGCTGAAACAAATGTAGCATTATTTTTTTATGATTTTAAATGTCCTCCACTCAAAATAAGTTTATGTAGTTCAACTTGCTTTTTAATTTATTGTTTATTTTTTTTCTGCTTTTACAACAGACCTTTCTCTTCTCCTTGAAAGGTACTCTGCTCTTGCTGCAGGGTCAGAGTTGACCTGCAGTCTTCTCTTTACTTGAGAGGGGCATCTGATAAAAATATATATTATTTATTATAATATTATAAATATTATAACATTTTAGCAAAATGACAAATCATTTCTTGTTATTTTTCTCAATAATATCTACCAGGATTTAACATAAACCATTGTCTCTGAAATTCATGAAAAAAATTGGAAAATACACAATTGTATTGTTAAATAATCTAACAATTAAGTACTTTTATCATATATAAACCTTCAAAATTATAATATAACATAAATACTTCCTTTATAAGACGTGTACAACTCATGGTAAGCGCTCTTCATTGGTCGCTCCACATGAGATTTGGTCGCACCACATGATATTTTCATGTTCAATCAAAATTTACAGGCATAGCATTGGACACCTATACAACACTAGCTATTTTCTCGCAAAAGTTCAAGATGACATTTACAATCAAAATATGAATTTATCAAAGTAAATCAATATTCATCATGTTTTTGAGGTCATACCACATGACATTCAGATTTTTAAACTACCTACCAGCCATTTGAAAAGCAAATTTTTTTAAAAGTTGAGAGAGGATTACAAACCTGCTTGCTTCTTTGATGGGTCCTTTGCAAAGGGTTGTCTTGGCATAGCTTTCATAATAAAAGCTCCAAAATAGTACTTATTTCATGGTCGCACCACATGATATTTCATAAAATGGACATAGTCGGACAAAAAAAACCTCGCAAAATAATAGGGGAAAATTATTACAAGAACACTGTAATTTCACATGAGGTTACAAAACACTTCAGAATTTATGCAAAATAGCGCAGATAATAAATATGTGTAGATTTAGAATAATTTCAAATAAATGTCGAAAATTGGATCTGTGTCCGGACGGTCGCACCACATGATATTTTGACACTTTCAGTACCAAAACAATTGCAAATACTTAATTATTTTTGAGAAATGTAGGTTGTTACGCATAGAGAATAAGAATAAAATATATATGGTATATGTTAGTATTAGTGAATTATTTTTTAACAAGAAAAAATACAGTTGGACAGTATATTTAGCCGTCACGTCATTGACCCAGCCCCCTCTGTCATCAGGATAGGGACAACAATTATGTGAAACAGATGTAGTTTGCTAGAAGGCATATAAGGACTTGTCTTTTAATGCTCATGGTCAAATTCTGCTTGTCGGTTTCTGAACCCGGTTCAGAATAAACTTGAATGAACCAACCTATCAGCCTTGCTACAGATTTTGATTCTCTTTGCTTGACTACAGACTGGTTCTGAGCTGCTGGACAACACAGCATGTGCAGGCCCCAGGGGCGTTTACCCACTGGAGTGTGTTTATGAGCTGAAACGACGCACGAGAGCAATCCTGAATCATTTCTGAGTGGACACAAATGAGAAAAAGGACGTTGTATGTCCATCACCTCAGTGTGTAAGTAAAGTCTGTTGCCAATTACTCCTTGAACGGGTCCATCCTCATGTCAAACACTAGTCATCTTCTCCCAATCTCCTCCTACTACAATGTCCACACTCCCTCAGCTGCAGAGGTTAAATATTACACTTGTACTATAAAAGGGAGTCAGAGCAGCCTGTTACACTGTGGAACAAAAGTATGTTTGCCATTGCTGTATTCCTAAAAAAAAACAGACACTGAATATTAGTTTCCATTCAGCCTTTCCTACTACTTATAGTCGTATAAAAGAGCTGCATTAACCTAGCCTGGCCAACGAATAACTCTTTTTCTATTCTATACAAAGAAGTTAGTCTGGTACCCCGTTGCTTCTGTAGCAGATCAGTCTCCATAATTCCACACTTATCACTTCCAGAGAGGCCCCAGCAAACAAGAGTTTGCACAAAACTCCACACGGATTATAACATCTGTCTTTTATCATTTACAGACCTCCAAACTGTTTTACTAAGGACTCAGGAACCTTCAGTAAACCGTGATTAACTATTCTGCGTTGTTGACATGACCAGGACAAAACCTGGCCAGGGACGCATCCCAGGTCAAAGGTGACTCAGGACCAGCACCACATCCTGGCACCATGTCCAAGGACTGTAAATCCTAAAGATAAAGGGTGTTGATTCAGCTTTACCCAGAACTTTCTTTAGATTAATGAGACTAGACTAAACAGTTTCTCTAGATCTGTCTAAAACTAGAGTGGTGCCCCTTTTTAATTAGAAATTAATATTTTGATAAGCAAAATATTAATTATTAATTTTCATAATTAATATTCATATTAATTAATAAGACCATATTCACTACACTTCTGTTAGATATCAAGGGCGGGGTTCACAAGAGGAATATTAACAAATCTTAACCAAAAAAGGTCTGGTATAACAGGCTAGCACTTTCCTTCTATTGTTACTAATGTAACGTACCAGGTCTTCCTCATAACTACAGGTTAGACAACCACAGTTGTGTGCACACTTCAGGACTAAATCCACAAGCATGCCAATAACTGTATAATTATGGTCCCCTAGTCACCGATATTGTTCTTATCACAGGGAAAAAAAAAATTGCGGGTACATCAGGGCTTTTCAGCTTTTACTGCAGAGCAAAACAATAGTATTACGATAGCATTAACAGACATATTAATCAACCCCTCCCCCGCAGAGTTGTTATGTAGTAAAAAAATAACTCTAGAGGCCGGAGCCATTTTTTGTACCAGGCTGTAAACATGATTTTTACACTTGTAAAGTTGCCATTGGGTTTCTCCTTATTTTTCTGCTTTTGGAGCCTGCCCTCTGGTGGACGGCGGTATATTTCTGTATTTTCACTGTATGGCGCTCTTACTTGAGGACCTACTAAGAAGTTCCATGAAAGAGGTTTGAACCTTGCAAATGTGTGTCTAAAAAGCATTTTATTACTCGTGTTATTCATGTTCTGTGTGTATCATGCATTTAACCAATCAGGGCTTTGTACCATTTCATAGCCTGGTTATGAGTTATGAACATATTTCCAAACCAAGCTTGGTTATTCTATCAGGTTTATATTTATTTAACATTTCTGGAGAATATTTTATTGTCAAACATTTGCTGTATATATTTTACATTTATTATTATTTTTAATGAAATGCAATAGGAAAAAGCTGTGTTATAAATAAATTGACAAATGTATGTAATCAATCGAATTAATCATTAAGCAAAACTGATTAATTTGCAAAATTTGTTACATAAATCCAGCAAGAACAGTAACTAGTCTTCTTCTTGGACATTTTTATACACACAAAGCAAAGCACTAGAGTGAATATAAATCTCAATAACAATAAAAATGTGTAAAACCAATACCAGACTTTTTTATTGTGTTCTAACCCTTCACTGACATGACTACAGTGCTTTAACTGGATTTTCAAATGTGGCGTTAATTTGCTTTTAGTTCTGGATTGGTGTAAATATCTTGTGGTAATTTATATTTGTTGTTGTCAGCAAAAGAATAATGCAGAGAAATGAACTGAGCATTGGCACACGCTGCTGTTTCTATTGCTGGATACATAATCATTGTTCTCTGAAGGCTTTTAATTTTGACAATGTGCCCTTTGGTTTAGGGCAGAGATCACTAATAGTCAGACCGCGGTCCGGATCCGGACCCCGAGAGGCTTTGATCTGGACAGCAAGACAGTATTCATAATTACAAGTAAAACCTTTTTTTGAACCGGCACTCCTAGGACAGCTATGTCTACACGTGCGGGGCCTCAGGTTACTATGGTTACGGACAGAGCAGCGGGAAGTTTCAACATGTTTAGCGTAGCCCGATAATGCGTTAGAAATGACTAAAATCTAAAAGTTGAGCCTTGACAAAAAAATAACGAAGATTCACTGACGTTATGGACGGAGAGGGATCGTTTATTTCAATTAGAAAATACAGCTCCTACAGCCCTTTTTCCTCTTGTCCCGGCTGTAGTGATAATCAGAGAATCAATCCAGAACTGAACCAGGACTGGACAGTTTTCATGTCAGGATTAAAAAGACTCAGAGGAAAGTGAGGACGTCTAATAATGTGGTGAGTTGTACATTTGTCTGTCAACTTCTTTATTGTATTGTAATTTAGGGACTTGACTCGTTTGTCGCATATTTGACCTCATTTACAAACAACATGAGGAATTAGCTCACGTTTTTTGCCGTCATTTGAACCTAACACATTTTCATTTGAACCCAACACATGTTCATTTGAGTGATTAAAAACAGAAAATGTGTAAAAGGAGGGTTTGGAGATGAGTGACACAGGTTTACAGTCTTCCTTAAGGTTTAGAATCCAGTAATGTTATTCCTCTAATTATTTTGTCTTTTATGAATTAAAGAAGTCTTGTAATCTGTTCAAACACAACGCGCTCAAATTGTAAACGTGCTTGTAAACAGTTCGTTGACTGTAAATGTGCAAAAACTGTTTCCATTGCAGTTTTGCAAAATATTTTCACCTCACGCGAGTCAAAACCTTTTTTGCAATAAATGGAAGTCTTTTTTGCGAAATTTACATGTTTCCATCGAGCTTAATTTTGAATTTGCGCGATTTGAAGGGTAATGGAAACGCATTAGCAAGCATTAAGGAGCAAAGCTAATAATTAGCTGTTTACATGAGAATAACAGTTACAGCATGTAAGTTATACATAATGTTAACACACTGTTCATTTTATTTATTTTAGTGCATTTTGTGGTAATTTTTTTTTTTTTTTGCACTGTCCTTAGGTGAAAACAGACCTCAGAAATCAGTTGCAAGGAGAACACCTGGCTGCTTGTTTGAGGATCTCAATCAATGAACCCTGTCCTGAGGCCTTCCCTTATGATAGGGCATTGGAGTATTTTTCAAAAGCCGCGAAAAATTAAATGTCAAAACAAAGGGCGCAAGATTTGTAGCTAGTCTGTGGAGCAGTCAGCGTAGCAATGTCTGTTATGTAACTATGTCCGTGTCAATAAAAATGACATGAACTATTTAACCCTTTTTGTTGTCGTCATTTAAATATATTAAAATATTACCCCCACACCCCCACACACCCCCACCCCACACACCACCACCACAGATCAAATCTAATTCTGTGGGAAACACTGTTATTTAACCCAATTTCAAAACAAAACAAAAATGATAGAATGTGATGACATCACGGATGGAATCTGTCAGTGTTATGTGATGTCATCAGGCAACATTGCTAGTAGAGGAGAATTAGTCAAACTGGCATTAATACAAACAGACTCACACAGGAGATATGCAGTTAGAAATCTACACTACTAAAGGCAAAACAGAAGAAACCATGATAAACCTGGACCAGCAAAATTGTTCGATGTTTGACGGGGAAGATGTAAGAAACATTACAGCTATTATAGCCATTTTGGAGAACATATGTAAAGACCGGTTTAATTTTCAGAACTTCCCACTTTATAGGGACGAGCAAAACGATAGTATTTCAAGTTTATTTAACGATGCTCAAGAAACTGCTTTGGAAATACAAGGCATTTTCAGAGCAGAGGCCTTAAGCAATGAAAAGAGGAAAAATATTGCTCTGAGACAGTCCACAAAAACTTAACTACTTCCTTCTCTGCAAAATGGCCAAACAGGCCACAGTTCGGATGCTGATCGAATTTAACATTATATCAGACAGAAATGTATGCCCTGCTCAAAGGTTGATAGTCACTGGAGTGGACTGTTTGGTGGAGGACTTCCTGATCCCAGAAATCATAGAAACATTCAATAAAAAGTGTCTCTCCCAAAAAGCAGCCGGCCACATCAACTATAACATTGATGACTTCATTAGGCATCTCACAAACATGATTGCTTTCAATCTGAAAATTACAAACAAGGCCCCAATGTCATCCAAACTGAAGGATAAAATGCTAAAGTTTGTAACAGAGTGGGACAGCTGGCTGCAAGGTGAGCTTAAAAAAGACACCAATTCTGAAGTAAATACTGCTCTCAAGGAGATAGAAAAGGTATTTGTTAAACCTTACACCATTGCAAATTCTCTGTGGCCATCTCCTATAAAGAGTCCTGAAGTAGTAGCAGCAATACCCTACCACAGAGAGTTGGAAATCCCAACCAGTTACTCAGATGACAGTGAAGAGGATGAAGACAGTGAAGAGGATGAAGACAGTGAAGAGGATGAAGACAGTGAACAAGAAAAGCTGGGTTACAACTGGAACAAAGATCTGGTCATGATACTGGTAACAACCCTGGTTAAGAAAATCCTCAAACATAACCAGTACAACCAGCTGGAAGAGTTTGATTTACCAACCATCACTGACAAACTGGTCGAGAGGATCCTGAAAGAGCTTAAAGAGTGGAACATTTATCTTCTACCAGACAGAAAAAACGCTGAAAATGTTGCCAAGGTTGTGTATGGGAAATTGAAAAAGCTCTGGAAAAAAGATGTCCTCTGTGCATGTTTTCTGAAGGGAGACATGGACAGTGCTCTTTTGGAAATAGTGAAACAGCAGCTGGTAACACCAAAGTGGAATGGTGTAAATATTCCAGTTTACAAGTGGGATGAGGAGGCGTACACAAAGCTGGCAACAACACTGGTCACTAAACTCCTGAATTTGGACCAGTTGGATCGGATAGATGTCCAAACAATCTCCAAGAATCTGGCAGAGCTGTTCATGAAAGAGGTTAAAGGTTGGGATATCTTTGTCAAACCAGACAGCAAGCACATTAAAAAAGCTGCCAAAGCTGTGCTGAAGAATATACACAAGTACTATTCAAAAGACGCTTTCGGCGTGTGTTTTCTGGATGGAATAATGGACAAAAAAATCGCAGAGAAAGTGAAGCAGAAGCTGGTAACACCAAAGAGGAAAAAGAACATCAAATCTTTGTTTAAGGCAATGGTCAATACCCTTAAGGCTTAAAGCTTATAATCTTCCAACCAAGGACCTAAGATCACCGAAAAGATTCCTTAAAAAGCTGGAACGAGATGCTGCATAACATGACTCTATGGAGATCATTCTTTGTGACCGGTTTGTGAATCAGAAATGTCAAACTTTCCAAGAATTTGACTTGAGTTGACTTGTTTGACTAGAGAAATTATAACGTCTGTTGGTGACGCAACTCATCAGCATCTGCTGTCTGATTGAGCGCACCTGTACGCGAGTGAGAGTATAAGAACACATGACCAACAGAAGTTATACAAGACAATTCTTGGCGTGTTTGAAACACGTGCTTTACAATCGGTCACACAAACAATGGTCCCTACAGCGAAGGGGTCTCAAACTTGCGCAAGACGATATTTTGTGGCCCACAAGACGATATGAAAGTTTATTGTTAGTGCCCTATATATATTATATGAATGGCACATTACCACATTGTGTGTGGAAGGTTCCTTTTTGTGCAAACTGGAACTGAACCGACCTACTATCACAGTGGAGTATATGGCTTCTGGGGGCGGGTCATCAGCTGGGCTTGATGCAGGCAGAGAAACATTTAACTATGGAGGAGCCTGTGTAACATCACATAGCCGTCATAAAATTACTGCGTCTTACTGTTTTTGAAATGAGCATGTTTGACCTTGTTTGACAAATTTAATGTTACCAAAAAATGGCATCATGCGGATTGTATTCCGTTTTCCCATCATTTGAAATAATTTGTTTGAAAGTTAATGGCAATTTTACCGCCACTATCCATGCGGATTTGTTATCATGACGAATTTGCAAATTAACGCTGATGTTCTGTTGACAGTATCACGAGGGGAGTGGACATCCAGTGGGGCCACTCAGCCAGCTCATTCATGTTCTTCAATATTTCATTTAAGTTCAGGATAGCTCAGGTTCAGAAGAACCCATTAAAGTTAAAGACCTGTTAGTAATGACGTTTGAGAGGATTTAACAAAGCTATGCAGCATCAAGTGCAGTTTTTGATAAGGAACTACTCCTGATCTGCATGTCTTTCTTCCAAATAAAAAAAACCTTTAAAAAAAAAAAGAGAAAAATGAATATTGTAATTATTAAAGCTTAGCTTTAAATACAGTAATTGGGAATTGTATTTAATTAAAGGGTTGGTATTGTTGCCAGATTATACTAACCACAATGCATGACATGTCACTTTTTAAGACAGACTGAATACATGAAAAAGAGTGATGGTAAATAACTAACATTTTTGGCTAATTTAACCAAGGCTGTGCTCAAAATAAATACTTTGCAGAAGCAATATGCAAAAACAAGCTCATATGATTTCTGGAAGGATTGATGAACAAAGTAGTCGAGAGAATAAAACAGTGGCAGGTGACACCAAAGAAGAAAAGCAAATCCTTAGTAAAGGCAATGGTCAGTACCATTAATATTCAGTATGTCAAGATGAATGATTCAAATATTTTTTGTATAAAAACAAATTGCATGTTTTGTTAATTGTAATTATGACATTTATTGTATGTGACGGACCAAATAAAGAAATAAGGTAGGTCCACTACAGAGGTTGTATTAATATTTTCCGTCTTTGACGTTTTTTTTTGAATGCCATCCGTCATTTTGACGGATTACTCTGATGGTGATCTATTGTAATTCCTCCTCCTGACCAGTTGGTGGCGAATGTATCAATCACCAATATCTTGAATTGTGTTGTCTTTGACACGCCGCATTCAGTTGCAAAAATATCACGGCAAATGGGAAACACTGAGCCGTCACCCACAGCTGTTACGGGACAATCCAGCAGCAAAAGGAGGTGAAGAAGAGGCGTATTGTGTTCAGTGGGAAAAGGAGTTTACGGGGTTGAAGTGGGTAGGAGGAAAATGTTCTGCAACATCTGTAGAAAAGCTAACACAAGCAACGGACTTGTCAGGGGGTGCACCACAACAGCGATGGAATTAAGTTCAGTTCATTTTTGTCGGTATCATATTGTGTAATATACTGCGTGCTCTAAAGTTCAAGCACAACATATCCTTTCACTTTTTGTGTAACGTTATCTGTTGTTCTTAAATAAAACAAATAATCTGTCCTCTATGCTCGTCTTGAAATTTCTTAAAATGTCAGTAAAACAAAAAGCCATTATAAGTATTTTTTAAGTATGAAAATGAAAAATGACAGATAAAAATAGACGAGGACGGAAATTTTACAACTAGGTCTGTCAAAATGACGTAGAGTGAGAAAGTCTAGTGCGACCTTTGATCCACTATTACATTTATGAGACTTTACATTTACATTTGTAGATTTGGTTTATGATGAGTGTTTTGCGCA
The DNA here is from genome assembly GCA_024349245.1 of Neodontobutis hainanensis. Lineage (NCBI taxonomy): Eukaryota > Metazoa > Chordata > Actinopteri > Gobiiformes > Odontobutidae > Neodontobutis > Neodontobutis hainanensis. The sequence goes on from JALDNG010000056.1 coordinate 1,728,052, forward strand.
TTCACCCTTCAAAGGTATTTTTCTTTCCCTTTAGATGGCAGTCTTATCCGGATTAGAAAATTGATTATGGGTACAGCTTAATTAAAAAAAAAATAATTAAAATACTCATACCTTCTTTCTTGTATTTTTTTTTTAATAAAATGGCTCCATGGACCTAAAAATACCAAACCAGCTGTTAAGTCTGGAGGTGGGAGCATTAGGGGGCAGTTTGTCTTCCCATGGTCCTGGCAGAATCTATACTATTGAAAGAAAAATAAATAAAGACAGGCACTGGGAAATTTCCAAGATGGATCTGTTGCCATCCACCAGTATAATGAGAAATAAGGCACTGCTACAACTTTGCAATCATCTAACACACTACAGAGGAGAATGTCTGTTTTACTGGAGGAAAAAGACAACAGTTCAGTCAAGATCATTCAATCACTTAATTCACTTAAATACTAGCGCCAAACTTTTCTATTCTATTTTTTTTTACAGGAACATGTTTCTAAAGTCTTCCTTAAAAGTTTATCTACATAGTATGTATAAACTAAAGGTTGTGTTGGCAAAAAGTAAGCATTTCTGCTGACAAAAAGCAACTAGAGTTCAGTAAGTTTTCTTTAATAAAATATTAACTTTATGAAAGCGGCTCTACAAACAATCTCAAAGTCATTTACTTTTTGATGCAAGAGTGTATAAATGAGATATGATTTCAATTTTTATTCAAAATGGCAGCGGTAGGATTAGTTTAAAACTTGCAGAACAGATGCTTCTATAAATCTGAAACGTGTATGATACACAAGTATTAGTATTAGTACACATACAGTCAAATTAAGAAACGGAAAGGCCCACAGCAAGGGGCAGTAGAAAGACAGTATGGACAAAGGGACTGGGAATGGCAGATAAGTGACTGCGGTCAAGCCATCCCCGTTTCGCAAAACACCAGTCAAGCCAGCCCCGTCTTTATTTCGGAGTGCTCCCGTATTATAGCGATGACACTTTATTAATGACACACAGGATAAATACAAGAATTAGCAGAAAATACAAGAATTAGCAGAAAAGTCAAGAGACGTGGATGGCAGGCCATACACAGCGGCGTTATCTTGAAAAATGAGTGGGAAGTGATGATTGACAGATGATCACAGATGATTGAGTAAGCAGCATATTAAGAAAAATAAAAAGGAGTTAACTTTTATTTATTGTTTACTATTTTGGAGATAAATGTGTGATGTGATTGACAGTCTAAGATAATTTTTAAGCATACAAATTATTATTAAAATCTTTCTTTTTATAAGGTTCTTTCCCAAGCCATAACGTCTATGTTGAATTACACTAAAGCTTTAGAAGTAGGCCGTGGGAGCCAGACCTCAAGCACTGACTAACTTCATTAGTCCAATATCTTTAGTCATCCTCGAGGTAAAATACAAAATGCGCATTTTATTGTGTGTATCCATTTATCTGCAGCTAATTACAGTATATTTTTCGTACACTGATCTGTGAGCTTACACACACATTAATATGATGTTGCCAGGAGAAGCAAGAGGGAATTCATTGCCCCTGGCAGATTGTGTAAACAGCCAGACAATGACAAATTTTATTATTGTGATTGAATTGTGCCATCATTTTGCATCTGCTGCAAGCTTGACATGGGTGAGTGTCACACATGCAGAGCTCAGCAGTGGGACAACACATTGTTTTTCTTGGATGTGTTGAAATTTCAATTATACACAACACATCACTCATTATCACTCAAACACACTCTATTTTCAGATTGCTGAAAGGCAGGGGTCTCATGTACAGCAGGCCAAAAGGTATCACGTTGGGCGCAGCTGCCATGAGCCCCAGCAGTCTTTGAAACTGCTTTGCAGTGATGTTGCGGCCTAGTTTTATGCTGGAGACCATCGCCCGTATGGACTCGATGCGCACGGGGGACATATGTGCCCGCATCGTGGTCTGTGTCCCATACCACTCCCAGGAACGTGGTCCCCCAGGAGGGCGTCAACACGCTCTTCTCTGTGTTGAGTCTGAACCCCAATCTCTGAATATGGCCAAGGACGACATCTCGATGCCGCACTGCCATCTCTCGAGACTGGGCCAAAATGAGCCAGTCGTTGATATAATTTAGTACACGGATGCCGGATGTCCTCGGAGACCGGTTCAAATTCCTCAGATCTAAATTCGGACGCAGACCTCTGTCCTTTTTGGGAACTACAAAGTACCCGCTGTAGAACCCTGACTCCCTTTCTGGCGGAGGAACCCCTTCTATTGCCTCATTTACCAGCAAGGAGTGTACTTCCTGCTCCAAACCCGAGCCCGCTCCGGGATCACTGTAGTCCGGACAACCTCACTGAATCTTGGTGGGCTGTGGCCAAACTGCAGTCTGTACTCCTTTTTTACAGTGCGCAGGACCCATGGCGACACATTCGACAGGTGTTGCCATGCCTGGAAAAAAATCTACCAAGGGAATCAGCCTCTCGAGGCTGACCTCGGGTGGTTGAATACCGTTCCCGACCCCCTGAAGTGGCTGCCCGGCAGGTAGAAGTCGTGTACAATGTTCGGCGTACGCCATCGCTGCCTGCCAAAGACCCCTCTGGGTGGACGAGGTAGCGCTCGTACGCTGGAAACCGATGTGGCCCGAAGCATCATAGACGGGGGGGATTACTATATCGATTTCCAGAGGGCTCCGCAGAGAAAACGGGGGACAGCCCTCAGAGGTCCTACTACGGCTAGGACCTCTTTCCCAACTCCTTCTTAGCCTGAAGGACGGCCCTCAGGTCGCCCTGCTGCTGAGCCGGCATTGTGCGAGAACGCCATCTCTGTTGCCAGGCTCCCTGGAGAGGGGCTCTAGAGGTGACGCTTTCCTTCTGTACCTACCAGTACGAGGTGCTCGATGACGGCTGCCACACCCTCAGGCGTGACTCCCCCGCCTTCATCCCAGTCCTTCAACAGGTCGGCCTGGTATGCCTGCAATATAGCCATAGTATGCAGACATGCCCCAGCCCGACCTGCCGCCATATAAGCCCTGCCCACCATCACCGATGGCTCTCTACACGGCTTAGTGGGCAGCACCGGGGTTTTTAGGGAACTGGGAACTTTAGGGAACTTTTAGGGAACTGTCACTTCCTGCCTTTCTGGGGGCCAGCTAATGTTTATGATCATATTTTTTGAATATATATGGGGGAAGACATAGATGGCCAGAGATGGCTCTCTTATCAAACAGAATAGGACCTTTATTGTCTTGCACTGGCACTTTATACAGTGAACCATTGTGTAATATTCTCTGCATTGTATTCAACACCATCCCATAATTCAAAAATATAATGGAAGTTGTGAAACGTAATGAAACATTGCCCTTGTACATAATAGCCATATGTAATTGAACCACTTTGAGCTGTGTAGCAATATTTACTGAACAGCAGAGGTTTACTAATCCTTTTAATGTTGCAATTCTTTTGATATTTCACAGGCCCTGGGGGTGTTTTTCTACTCTAACTGATGTAATATTGCTGTAGTGACTTTTTAAACCCTCCTCTTATTCTAATGAAAGTGAAAGTCTAATTATGCTCTTGTCATTCAGAGCAGGGCTATGAGGACATCTGTATGCGACAGTACAAACAAAGGGGCTCCATTCTGAAAGTGTAACATCTTTTAGATACTGAGTTAAAGCTTTTCAGTGGCTGCTGTATTTCTCAGTCAGCCAGTGTCTCACTTGGTCTCCAATCAACACCTTGTTAAGACCCTGTCATTAAGACACTTTTAGGAATAAATTACCTTTTTCAATAGTCTCCTCTACATCATTGTGCCCTCAAGGTAAAATGTGTGGCATTAATTATGTTTAGACAAAGTTAAAGTTATGTTTAACGGGAGGTTGAGAGATTCCAACTAGGTAGAGCTAGCTCACCTCCACGCACACATTGGGCTCTGAAACCCAACTCCTTGAGAGAGGCTGGACTCTTCACTAATCTGGAGTTGCCTGCGGTGAGAGGAGGCAGGCTGGTGTGGGATTGCTCATAGCCCCCTTACTCATCCGCCATGTGTTGGAGTTTACCCCGGTGAACGAGAGGGTCGTTTCCCTGCGCCTTCGGGTCAGGGATGGGTCTCTCACTGTCATTTGTGCTTACGGGCCAAATGGCAGTGCAGAGTACCCAGCCTTCTTGGAGTGTCTGGGAGGGATGCTGGAAAGTGCTCCGACCGGAGCCTCCGTCGTTCTACTGGGGGACTTCAACGCTCACGTGGGCAGCGACAGTGACATCTGGAGGGATGTGATTGGGAGGAATGGCCCACCGAATCTGAACCCGAGCAGTGTTCTGTTATTGGACTTCTGTGCTAGTCACAGTTTGTCCATTGTGAACACCATGTTCAAGCATTGCCGGCAGTAAGTCAGACCTATTCCCAGTGCATGTCGGACCGGTTCATTATCTTTATAAACAGGATTTCTAGGCGCAGCCAGGGACCGAAGGGAGTCTGGTTTCAGGACCACAGGATCTGGTCTCTGCTTTTTGCAGATTATGTTGTCCTGTGCCCCATCAACCCAGGACCTTCAGTGTCCACTGGGACGGTTTGCAGCCGAGTGTGAAGTGGCTGGGATGAGGATCAGCACCTCCAAGTCTGAGACCATGGTTCTCAGTCGGAAAAGGGTGGGTTTCCCCCTTCAGGTTGGTGGAGAGCTCCTGCCTTAAGTGGAGGAGTATCTTGGGTACTTGTTCACGAGTGAGGAAAGGACGCAGTGTGAGATTGACAGACGGATTGGTGCAGCTTCTGCAGTGATGCGGTCAATGTACCAGTCTGTTGTGGTAAAGAAGGAGCTGAGCTGTAAGGCGAAGCTCTCAATTTACCGGTCGATCTACGTTCCTACTCTCACCTATGGTCATGAGCTTTGGGTCATGACCGAAAGAACAAGATTCCGTATTCAGCCAGAAAAGCTGGAGGAAGTGTCTGGGGAGTGGGAAGTCTGGGCGTCTCTGCTTAGACTGCTGCCCTCGCAGTTTGGCCTCGGATAAGCGGTATGAGATAATTGGATGGATGGATAGTTTATTTGGTTCTGATCTGATTGAAATAGTTCAATAGATCAACTTCACTCACATAAATGACAAGTTTGTGAAAAGGTGCTTGTTGGTTTTGTTTTATCTTCAATAAATCAAAACACAATTATGTTCCTCCAAGTCTTCTCTTGTCAAATTTAAAAAAGTATCCTCAAAATAGAGTTGTTTGTTTTTCAAACTGCTGATTGAGCCCTATGTAGGGTTCTAGACTGAACTAGAATTAACAAGATGGGGCACCACTAGAGTATTGAAACATCTAGTTAAAATCTATTTAAAGTACACAACTTTAACACAACACATAAAGTGACTGCATCATAACTGCCCTGAAGCCATTGAAAAAGAGTGTGGCAGGAGTGTGATGCTGGCTATTCGAGGTTGACAGGCAGAAGACACTGAGCCCAGTGGGACCTGAGCCAAGCTGCTTCTTCATCCACTGCTCTTGATTTTTCACGTCTGGGTCAGACACTTTTTCTCCTCTTCCTCACTAGTTGAAGGCCACAGCCCTCCCTGGAGGTTTATAATGAGCTGTCGAGTCAGCACCTACAGCAGGACTGGATGTATATGACATGCACTCTGCGTACACTACACACACTACAGCGTGAAGAAATCAAGGCTTAATGCATGAGTAGTGCATGCTGTAGAGTAACATACACAGACATACTCATAATGGAGGAGCATTCTGGAACAACAATTAATGAGGCGGAAAACAAAGACAAACTGAGTGACAGTCGCCTGCTACTTTCTTAGTTTTGAGCTTTGTTTTCTCAATTCTTTTTGTGTTTATTGAAAAAAAATATACTTTTTTAACCCTTAGTTGCTGCAGAAATTAAAATATTTTGAAGTTACAGCAATAACAGACAACACATTTATATCATTTATCTATTCTAGACTGTGATGGAAAATACCGAGTAGAAAATTGGCTTGCAGGCATCATATTTGTTTGCTGTCTAAACCTGAATGTTTTATTTGCTAGGTGGAAAAAGCTAGTGAGGATGATAACAATGCACAATCAGTGCAGGAGTAGGAGAGATACACAAGCAAGGAGCATCAGGTGGTCTTCTTTCTTCAGTGAAATCTATAACAATTAAGGATCACATTTGCCAGAACTGTGTCTTGGCTAATAGTATAATGGCTGTATTAATGGCCAAAAACATAAAAGTTGAATTTGTGTTATTAGAATTTGTGTAATAGATTTGTAACAAACACTTAAGTACACTGTATAATTAACTATATCAGGTATTGATGTAGTCCGTCCACTGGGGGGTGCTGTAGTGTCCTTTAACCTAACCTAAGCACAGGGTAAATTCAATGTCTGTGTTCAATGTGAAGATAGTCCAAAATTCAATGTAAAGATAGTCCAAAACACAAGAAAAAATATTTTGAGAATGTGATTTTACTATAGGCTAATACAAAGTGACTACTTGTGTCATTATCTTTGGATTCTCCAATGGACAGAAGCCCAACAAAAGGCAGACCTGGTCCGTGTATAAAGTCTAATTGAATTTAGAAAGAGGATGATTTTACATGACAGCTCTGTTGTAGGCTCTCAGATATAAATCTGGTAAATTTGAAACCATCTGTTTTGTCACTTATTTTTATGTTAGACCTACATTTATTGTATTGTATTGTATTTTAAGGGTTATTGATTTTTTCCTGCAATTTGAGCTCTAATTTGACCCTATGAAAAGAAGTTTAGAAGTCCCATACAAACCCATAAAAAGGGGGCTCTACAGCGCACCCTGAAAACATGATAGTATTTTAAGTAAGTGAAAGTGCTTTTTTATGCCTAGAATCATGTTTTTTGTAATAAACATTCTACAAATCAAGGCAAACATGACATATTATTGTGGGGCAGCAGTGGCTCAGTGGTAGAGCGGTCGTCTTTCAACCGGAAATTTTCATACATTTCCACAATGCATACTGTCGTTGTGTCCTTGGGCAAGACACTTAACCCACCTTGCCTCGTATGAATGTGTAAGAATGTTCAGTGAATGTATGTGGTGATGCTCGGAGAGGCCGTAGGCGTAAAATGGCTGCCACGTGTCAGTCTGCCCCAGGGCATCTGTGGCTACAGTTGGAGCCACACCATCACCAGTGTGACTGTGTATGAATGAATAATGGACGACCTATGTGCACTTTGAGTCCCTTGGTCCCTCGGGAGAAAAGCGCAATATAAATCCAAACCATTATTATTATTATTATTATTATTATTATTATTATTATTATTATTATTATTATTCTTATTATTATTATTATTGTGGATTTGCCCCCTGACAAAATGGAAAACCGCCATTAAGGGTCACCATTAATATGCAAAATGTTTCTATTCCTAGGGTTTTCATCCAAAGGGCTCTAAATTTTGTCATTTAACAAAGTATGGCATCAAATGTTAGCTAACCTATTTGAAAAAGTCTCATGGTTTTCCAGTGGCATTGCTGCAAACTTTGTGTTAGTTTTGTGATTCGCCAACATCCGATATATTCGTACACAGAACAACAATTACAACAATTAATTAACAATTAATAATAGTACAACAATTAATCACATCACATGTGATACTCCAAAGGAAATTTAAATCTGACATTTACTCCAATTATAATCTGTCTGAGACAATAATTAAAGTTTGTCTAGGCGACTTGCACGTCTCTGCAATGAGATGCATTCAAATATCAGTGAAAGGCACAACCTGAAAGAATGTGATTTAAATTTTGTATCAGAATCAAACCAAAGCTGCTGTAAACTTGACATTCTCAGGTCAAACATAAATAATACCTTGTTCTCAAAAATTGTTCTTCCACTCCCTGGAAGCAGTCAACTAATGCAATTTTAGCTTCAAAATCAAAAATTGGATCAAATTATATCAAAATCATTGAAGAACATGATTCATTCATGATTTTCTGCTTTCAATGCCATCTAGTGGCATAGCCTTAGCTCCAACCAAACAAATAAAAATGCTTTACTTGGAGTCAAGACAATAGCGAGTGTTTGGAAGAAAGCTGTCCCTATCAGTATCACAACCATTGACACTGACCCGCATTATTCTGTTGAGCTGCTTCTGTGGAAAATGACAGTATGAGCACAATAAAATGTTATCAAACTTGGTAATGCTGTAGGATAACACAGGCTGCCATACATATAAACAAATGTACTCCAAATTATATGCTTCTTGTGAATACTTTGATACAGAATCATCAGGAACAGATATAAGAGGACTACTGGATATTAAAATAAGTACTGTCTTAAGAAATAAAGGGCCTCAAAATGTAAAATGTCCATAGTTCAGGTTAGAGACATTGCTGTAACAGTAATAAACTAAGAAGTTATTTGACCCTGTTGCCCTGAAATATGTAATATAGTTAATGATCTTCTTTCTAACAGTCCTATTTTAACTGAGGAGTATTTATGTTTACAGTTACATTACATTAACAGATAAGATTGCAACAATGTAAATACAATTTAAGAAAATACCAGCAGATGGCAGCATAAAACCATTTGTTCCTGGTTATCAATTTATTGTGAACTTGGCAGAGACTGAAGGGGCTGATATGTGGAAAGATACATTTCTTTATGAAAGATAAGGGTACCAGAGCATGAATGTAGTGAAAGCTCTGGGAACAACAGCCAAATGTTTTAAATTGTAATGCAGCTCAGCAACGAAAACAATAAACGCATGTTGGACCAGTCACTATGCTTTAAACATAAAGATGTGGTTAATGAGTAAATAAATGTTCTCCTTCTCATATAATTGGGACAGAAGTGGCTCAGTGGTAGAGCGGTCGTCCTTCAACTGGAAGGTAGGTGGTTTGATTCCCACAGTTCATACTGTCGTTGTGTCCTTGGGCAAGACAGTTAACCCACCTTGCCTCGTATGAATGAGTAAGAATATTTAGTGAATGTACTTGGTGTTGGTCGGAGAGGCCGTAGGCGCGCAATGACTGCCACGTCTCTGTCAGTCTGCCCCAGAGCAGTTGTGGCTACACATGTAGCTTACCACCCTGTTATAAGAATTTTAATTCTTATGTTTAGAGTTACTGGGGGCTTATAGTTCTCTTCAGGTCATGTCAAATTCATGTCATGTCCTTCGTGCTAATCCAAGCAGGAAGTAGACATGACAGGACTGAGACATGGCTTGTCACGGGACTTCTGCTCCTGGACCATTGTGAACGCCTCTCACCAAGGACGTCACTGTGTTGTATATAATCCCATGTTATGTTTACATCTGGGAGCAAACCTGCATCTGTACACTTGTTACTGTGTGTCTCTTTGCTCATCCTTGCAAGGATTAAAACCTGACCATTGCTTGTTAAATTATAATCGGTCTCCGTGTCTCTCTGGTTAAATATATGGATATAAAATATTCTTATAACACACCCCAGTGTGTGACTGTGGAGTGAATGAATAATGATAATTTTAGTCTCATGGTCCAATATAAACCCATCCATTATTATTTTTATTTTTAATTATGAGGATAATATTACAGCAACATGAGCCATTGTTTTTTGATATACATTATAAATAAAATACAAGAGAAGGCAAACATTAAACGGTTTTTGAAATGATTAAACAAGCATAAATACATTTACATAATTATTGAATCGATATCCTGTCTGCTGATGTTGGTCTGTGTGTGCTGTATTACATGGTGGCTGTACTGAGAGCCCCTGAATGTCTCCTGTCACATTACTTCTGTGCAGTTTGTTACAGTGTGTGTGTATAATTATTTTTTATCACTGCACATATGCACTGAGAACCATAAAATCTTCATAGTCCAAGCATGTTCTTCTTCCTCCTGTATGTATGACCTACTAAACTCACAACTGTGTGCGTGTGTGTGCCCACTCCTCCGTGTGTTCAGCGTGTAGGCTACATGCATGACGTCCCCCATGTGTCTGAACCTTTGCGTGTCATGCAAGACTACATCAGTGAGAGGAGCTCTTTTTTATCTCACACCCACACACGCTAACAGGGCCTCTGTGGACAGCACTCACAATAGACATGGTAATTACAAATCAAGTGTTGCCCCCTGTCTTCACGTTGATGAAAACACAGCTGTTAGGTTAGTGTTGGTATTTCCAAGGTCAGGTACACAGAGTAATCCCCGTGATTTAACCTGCTAAGCCTCATACGTCCTCACAATGATTAGCTCTGCCAAGATTTAAACACATCAAAAGAGCTCATTTTGAAATACATAGAGAATTGCATCACACTCTGGAAGCATGTGCATGTGGGATGGAAGTTTTGATGCAAAAAGTGAATGATCTCTTCTATAAAAGTATGTATTTTGGACATGTGGGAAACTTTGAAGTTCAGACAAGAATCCTGCACTGAGACCTACTCCCTAAGAGTCAAGGGAAAAAAGAAACCTGTAAAAAACAATGATGACTTGACAGCTAAGAACAACATGTGTTACTTTTTTCTTTCATTAATTTATAATTTTCGGCTTGAAGCTCAAAGATGCACTTCACATTTGCCCTCTGATTAATTGGTGAATGTCTAGTTGAGATAGACTCCTGTGACCCAGTCAAGATAAGTTGAAGAAAAGTAATAAATATAAATAATGTAGCTATGGTCTCCAAATGCTTAGGCAAACTTCACTTTATTGCTGCATGATGTTCCACGACACAATTATTAAGAAACCCTGTATGCCACCTTCTGCCCATTCTTTGCTTTTTGCCATGAATTGAACTAATTCTGAACATTGTTTTATCTATTACGCACTTTAAAACTCTTTACTTTAAAGATTAGATATGGTTATTAGTGCACCTTAGAGCAGGGGTCCTCAGTTAAAATCAGCTGAGGTCTGCTTAGTTAACTTTCCTGAGTGAAGAGGGGTCCGGAAAATTTAAATAAAAGGATATGTGTTTGAATATAATTCTTTAAAGTAAAGTCTCATTTATTTCACACCTACATCCTCTTAAACAATATGGAGATAAATGTAGATCATCCACTGTTTTCTGTATTTTATCCTTTGTTTCCATGTTTGAGTGTTTAGGTTTTCCCAAACACATCTCACAGACAACAGGTAAAAAATACCAAATGAAAAGAGGCTAAGGCTAAAGCTCAGGACCTGGTGGTTTATTGACAACAGCCTGGAATCCTGCATATAAATTCTAATACTCTTTTATACATGTGTGAGAAGATTTTAAATACAAAATAATCAAATCAAAACATATTTGTTAAATAAATATGACAAAGAGTCATATTTATGCAGTCATAATTGATCTCTTTCTATTGTCATTCCTCTGAAAACAACAGGATCAAGGAAAAATGCCCTGAGTATTTCTTTAGCATTAGCTGTTGCTAAAAAAATCTGTTAGGCCTACTGTTAATTATTAGCAACAGCTAATGCTAACACAACTTAAGGAAGACTTAACCTGTGTCACTCATCTCCAAACCCTCCTTTCACACATTTTCTGTTTTTAATCACTCAAATGAACATGTGTTGGGTTCTAATGAACATGTGTTGGGTTCAAATGAACATGTGTTGGGTTCTAATGAACATGTGTATGGTTCTAATGAACATGTGTTGGGTTCTAATGAACATGTGTATGGTTCTAATGAACATGTGTTGGGTTCTAATGAACATGTGTATGGTTCTAATGAACATGTGTTGGGTACAAATGAACATGTGTATGGTTCTAATGAACATGTGTTGGGTTCTAATGAACATGTGTTGGGTACAAATGAACATGTGTTGGGTACAAATGAACATGTGTTGGGTACAAATGAACATGTGTTGGGTACAAATGAACATGTGTTGGGTACAAATGAACATGTGTATGGTTCTAATGAACATGTGTTGGGTACAAATGAACATGTGTATGGTTCTAATGAACATGTGTTGGGTACAAATGAACATGTGTTGGGTTCAAATGAACGCAAATAACGTGAGCTAATTCCTCAAAGGTCAAATATGCGACAAACGAGTCAAGTCCCTAAATTACAATACAATAAAGAAGTTGACAGACAAATGTACAACTCACCACATTATTAGACGTCCTCACTTTCCTCTGAGTCTTTTTATTTTGACATAAAAACTGTCCAGTCCTGGTTCAGTTCTGGATTGATTCTCTGATTATCACTACAGCCGGGACAAGAGGAAAAAGGGCTGTAGGAGCTGTATTTTCTAATTGAAAAAAACGATCCCTCTCCGTCCATAACGTCAGTGAATCTTCGTTATTTTTTTTGTCAAGGCTCAACTTTTAGATTTTAGTCGTTTCTAACGCATTATCGGGCTACGCTAAACATGTTGAAACTTCCCGCTGCTCTGTCCGTAACCATAGTAACCTGAGGACCCGCACGTGTAGACATAGCTGTCCTAGGAGTGCCGGTTCAAAAAAAGGTTTTACTTGTAATTATGAATAATGTCTTGCTGTCCAGATCAAAGCCTCTCGGGGTCCGGATCCGGACCGCGGTCTGCCTATTGAGTACCCCTGCCTTAGAGCTTATCTCAGCAAACCCCCTAGTGAAAGTTGGCCTGAGTGTGTAGTTGAGAGTGTGAGTCTGTGCATTACCCTGCTAAGAATTGGCTCATGTTATCCATTTGATGTAGAAGGTCACCAGTTGGACGTCCGCTGTGTTTGGCACTTCAGCCGCCCTCATTACCTTCAATAGGCAGGCTTTCAGACAACATAGTCCAAATTGAATATGGCGCTGATGTTTCCACGGGCACATTTCAAAGTGTATTGAAACATTACAGTGTTGTTAAAGGAACATGGTTATGAAAGCAGTTTGTGGTCCAAAGGAAGTCCACTTACAGCACTTAGATCACTCGAGACATAACATGCTCTTTTCATTAAGCCTTGAAGAGTCACTTAGATGTCTGGCCCTTTATCCATGTATGTAGTCTCAGGTTGTTGGAGTTTTTTTTTAACGATAGCACGCCGCTGTTATTGATGTGTGCATCTGAACAACTAACAATGTCCTTAGCCCTTAAAGTTAGACAAAATCCTTCACAAAAGATCATCATTTATATGCTTTGACTACAAAAATAGTAAGAATGGCTTAAAATAAATAAGCCAATGTGTAAGTTCTAAGAAAATCTTTAAACTATTACCTCTAGTGGGTGTAATCAGAAACATATTTTCCCTTGTGGATCTAAAAGTTCAACTAAGGTTACATTAGGGAGTGTCAAAGCAATGAACAATTGTCACACCTTGACCTGTGGATCCTTGTCCAAGGACACCATCAGGTATTCTGTCAACCAGTGATTATAATATTTATTGGGTTAAGTGTGATCACGGAGGTGGTATTCACAGCGCCACCTGTGCGTAAAATCTGCCACCTCTGTTTCTTGGTAGGCTACGTGTGCCGGGCGTGGCGGTGTCTTGACTGCCTTGGGGGCTCTTCCAGCGGTATAGTAGTAGCTCCGGGGCTGTTGTGGATGCTCCGTGATGGATGAAGAGTGACAGATCGGGGTTAGCCGCCAGGGGAGTCCATTTTCTTTTGCACCGCGGTCCTATCCGAGGAGAGAACGAGAGAAGAGAAAACTGGACGCCACAAGGAGGAGGAAGGGACAAGGAATAAGAGAGGAGCAACCGATTTCCACCCTCCCTGCCTCTCTCGCTCTCTCTCTGTCACTTTCTTTCCCTCTCTCTATACTCTACTCTAGGGCATCGTAGCAGTGGGCTTCACTCGCAGTGCGTCGCATTGACGCTTCTCCTCCTTCCGCTGCAAGACCCAACCCTACAAAATACATTTTTTGGGATGCTCTTTCCACTACATCAGCAGAGCGGATGCTATGGTCATTATGTGATTCGCTGTGGATGTATGTAACACTTCTCTCCCTTGGTTTAGAGAAAAGACAGCTGCAGTGCACGAGTGGGCTTTAAGTTTGTATGCAGCGGTATAGTTGTAACTGCGGTAGCCCATGTTTGAAACATGGGTGTAGACTGACGGAGGAGGCAAAGAGGATGCACTTGTAAGGCTTTAAACTGCTCTCTTAACGTGCACATTCCCGGACCATGCAGCTTTTGCCGCTCAGGACGTTGTTTGTCTTGTTAGCCTACACGCATGCATTACTAGGGAGTAATGGAGATATACGGACTAAAGAGGATGGTAACGGGAGCTCTCAATCTGCCAGAACTTTCCACTGGTCTTCTTCTCGAGAAAGTCACCAAAACAAAGCCCGCGAGCGTGCGTTGTTTACGAGCCACGCCACAGGTGCAACAATTAGCAAAGCTTCCGCCAACTCCACTCACCCCTGGGTAAAAGTAAAGGCGGCAGAAACGAGAAAACAAGCGCGAAGCAACAGCAAAGCCGACCTGAATAGGACAGTGACACCCGTAGAGGATGCTAACGCAGCTTCACATTGGGACCCGACGCGACAACATAATAACAAGAGGATAAAGTTGAATGGCGGGCTTAGTGGTCCAGCAGCAGGTGGACGCTACAATGCTCCTAAGCCCTCTTCAATGGTTATGGGAGACGAGGGAAGCGACAGGCGTAAAAGCGTCTTCTCAAAAGAGGAGCGGCAGAAGAAGAAAGCAGCGTCTAAAAGAGGAAGACGCGGCAAAACAAAAGCTCAATGGTTTCAACTCAATCTAATTCGGTGCCGTGGGAACCAATGCCCAGGCCGGTGGCCCTCACGTCCACAGACCTGCCCTTTGACCTGTTCACCAGGAGGAACGACTTCTACACTTTCAGAGGAGAGGAGAACCCCTGGGACGCGACCCCCATGACGCCCCCCAGCTCACTGGATTCTGTGGATGAGATCAAGAACCCCTTTTATCCCGTGACGAGTGAGACTTACGGGGCGTACGCTATTACATGCGTCTCTGGGGTTATTTTTCTAGTGGGAATAGCGGGCAACATTGCAATCCTGTGTATCGTGTGTCAGAACTACTACATGAAGAGCATCTCCAACTCCCTCTTGGCTAATTTAGCTGTGTGGGATTTTGTTCTCATCTTGTTCTGCCTGCCCATGGTGGTTTTCCATGAACTCACCAAGTCCTGGCTCTTGGGAGAATTCACCTGCAAAGTTGTGCCCTATGTGGAGGTAATGCCTGACTAACATTTTATTTTCAGTTATGTGCAATAAGTGACAGGACTGAATGGTTTTATGCTGGTGATATACAGCGCAGAATGGTGTCCAAACAGTGTTATTTACATAATTTTACACATTTTTTTAAATGAATGTGACAGCACCACAAGTTACAATAGGCATAATCTCTTGTTTTTTTTTTTTTTTTTTGAGGGGCATGAAACGTCATTTTACACTCTCTGCTCCTGTAAATGAATTCAGAGTTTTGTTTTTAAATCCCGACTGGTCTATAGCTATAGGATGTCACCTAACACTGTCACAAGGACACTTTGTCACTTAAACACCTGCTACTGGAGACAGAGCCTCACCTAGCCCTCAAGTCAGTGCATGTAAAAATAGACACACCTATTAGAACAAGTTGTAAAGCAAGAGCACACCATCTCCCAATTAGAAAATACACTGTCATTCTGTCTTCTGTGGCTGTCTCTACATATAATATACAACCACTTACTCAGTTATTGGCCTCATCATTGTCTTGATTTGTCTCCTGTCACACCTTGTCCAGAAGTTATGAAAGGAAGCCTAATACAATACACTATGCAAATGTATTATTGTTTTTTTTATAGTTAAGATAAACAAGAGCAAAGAAAAAAAAGATAAAGAGAGTGTTTGAGAACAGGTGATCAGGAATCTTCATTGGCACCGGCCCCTTAAGGACACCAGTGCAGCAGGAGTGGGACTACTTAAGGCTGTTTAAGCAGACCAGCTTATTATCTGTATTCTATTTTTATCTTCTTTGTTTCCTTCACAATAGACTGTTGGTTGTGATGAGTAAGACTCTAAATTCAACCCTGTTTAATGCACTTGGTAGAGGTGGAATATGTGGCTCAACATATTTGCCTAATACATATAAAAGTAACTTGGTACTTCATTAGTGTATGTATTATTATTATTATTTTTTAGCTTATTAAAATTCTATTAATAGCTTTTTGAAGTAACTGAACTCAGTCAGACCAAAAATATTTTTATTCTTCTTAAAATAACATTTGGGCCATGTTGTGCTGCAGTTTGAACTGGTTTGTAGTTTTGACGATCTAGAAATCTGTTCTGCACTACTAGGTTTAATTTCTGAGAATTTTAGTAACACTTTTACAATTGACAGTAACCCACATACATTTATTAATTGTACATTTATTAATAAGTAGAATTTGTTATTATTAAAAAAAAAATCTTTTCTTTTTTTACATTTTTTTATTTTTTTATTTTTCTTGCCTCCTTGTGTCACTTCACATGTGCCATATCCAATAACCACAGGATATTATTTAATAACCTTAATAACACTCCACCAGTGCGCTGACCACATGGCTCTTGTTAATACAAAGCATGTGGACACCATTGGAAATGCATCCTTGTGGTGCACAAATCAGAACTGCCTCTCAAATGTTTATGGATGTGTGTGTCAAAACGGGACGTATGTAATGCAGCCGGGGGCGCGCTGTGTCCCTGTGGAGCATTCAGTGAAACGCTCTGATTCACCCCTTGGACTGTATTCTTCACTACCCAAGATCAAGCACTGGAATGCCAACATTTGGCTCTAAATCAGCATGCTCCCAAACAGGCTCCCAAACAGGCTCTTCATATAAACATGGATCACAGCTGTGTATTGAGGCATGAATAATCAGACTGAGCTTTAGATAATGTATTAACGTCCAGTGAGAATCCTACTGTGCAGTGTTCAGTGAATGGTTTATTGAGCAAGAGTTGGCCGTCTTTAGATGTGAAATTTTTTCACCTCATCTAAATTTTATAGTGTCTCTATTAAAAAAACTGATGCAATGGAAACTCAATGGCTAATATTAGACTTTGCACCTTGCTTAATTATAAGAGCTGATCATTGACAAAAATAAATTTGCAGTCCAAGAGGGAAATTATTTATTTGTCATAGAGAATTATGAAATATACTACTGTAACTTAAAAGTTTAGTCCCATTACCCTAAAAAAATGCTACCCTGGAAAAAAATAAGATCCACTAAGTAAGTTGTCTGGGTTATGTTTATATTAATCAACAGCAGAATACATTAAGCTGTTTGCTGACACCCATTAGTGCCACAGTAATCTATAAAGGAGTAGTGCCTGACATTAACAGACAAAGTGTGGTTATAGCTGGTCTTTAATAACTAGTTCTAGTCTTGCACATTTTCAACATCATATTTACAACTTGTATCCTAACATGCAATAAGAGTCTGCACTTACTGTACATTCTATAAGCTCTATGCTTTTCCCCTTGGTTTCTGCTTCTTGGAAACATCTGGCATGTGCTGTGCTGCTCACAGCCCGGAGACAAAAACTATAGACGTTCCTTGATATGGTACAGTGGGCTTCAGAAGACAGACCGACAAAACAAACTACTGAAGCAGAGGAGAAAGAGTGAGCAGTTAAAAGACAGAGAGGCATTGGGCAGCGATGAACCACATAGGACCAGAGCTACATGAGCTTTTAGATTGGGATAATAAAATGATACATCACTTTCCATGGTAAATTGTAAGGATTAAGAACAGAAACAACAAAAATTGTCAAGGAGGTATAGTCCATACCTCCTTGTTAACATGTCTGATGGTTCATTTAAGATCCACAGTCAGTAGTGTGTTTATGGTCCAGATGGGTAGGATGGCCTTCTGATCACTGTCCACGGCTCACTCTTTCTTTCTCTCTGCAGCAGCTATCTCTGATTAGAAGTAAGCCCCAGGGGAAACACATAAGCACAGCTACATAGGCACACTAGCACTATAAAAACAATAGAGAACACTCACTGGAAATACAGCAACACACAGTTACAGGACACAAACCAGACAAATGCACAATGCCATGCTCTCTCTCTCTCACGCAAATGGGAGTTAATTGCAAGATTTGTAAATTACAGAGTGCATATATTTAGTCACTCTACATAATGCATGATTGTTGGCCTCTTTAGCTCTCTGTCCAATAATGAACACATGTAGTTTTTAATGGTGTTGAAAAGTACACACCACATAGAGATGTCAGTCCAAATAATCACTTGGTAACAATTGCATAACATGTAAAGTTCATGTAGATACGTTGAGGTGTGGAGCCACTATAAATACACAGGATTTTAACCGGTTTATCTCCAGACAGCTCTAGGATGTGGAAAATCTCTTTATGGAAGCCCCTGTACAGTTAAAGCAGAATAAAAAGTGTAATGTCCAGGGGAAATCTGCCACAGGTCAGGATATAATTAAATGGAGCAGAAATTTATTGTGTGGAAGAAAAACAGCCACAGATGCACTGAAAACAGAAATGTGGTGTTTTGCTGTTAATTTAATTTAAGAGGGCATTTGGCATGTGTGAATATAAATCTTGTGTGCAAGTGTTTTAAGGAGTGTGCATTTTTAAGAGAAATGTTCTGGTGGTTTAGTTGCGCTCTGTTATATTGCTTTAACATCATGGAAAGTGTTTTTAAAATAGGTGATTCTATTGTAAAGACGGCAGATGTTACAATATGTGTTATAATACCACATACAGATACCACAAAATGAAATGGCACAGTAAAATACTGCCTGTGTCCCCTTCTACACAATGGTGAACATGAAGAGGCACACCCTTGTCGATGGGCTGTACACCTCTCCTATCACTGCCCTCTCTCACATACACACAAAGGCCAGCTGTAGATGGATGGTGGCTGTCAGAGGCACTGTCTCCTGTGAGAATTATGGTCTGGGGGAGCCTGCTCTGGCTCATACACACTTACACTTAACCTAGTAAAAGCACAGCAGCTCAAGAAGCCTTTGTCTGTGTGGTTAATTACTTATATTTATGCATGTCTGTGTTGGTGTATTAGTTGTAACGCCACATTAGCTTATTAATCAGCTGATATTACCCATTACCCCTGACACTGATCCTAGTCACAGCTAGGCCACACAGACTTCACCAGGCCTTGTTAAGTCCCATTTAAAGACATTTGTGCCACCAGCTCACTGGATCTTTAATCAGAAAGTTAATGGAGTGTTATTAAAAACAGCACTAAGGGAAAACATGGTTCTCACCTGCTGCACTGAGACAGAAAAATGTGATAAGAATCAAATACGTTTTTTTTGCTGATCTTTATAGTAGGTTTATAAAATCATAAAACCTGTAAAGGTTGTAATCAGTTTTGCCAACACAAGTATCACATTTTCAACAAATAAGCAGCATTAGTCATTATTAATTACAACAATGTGTATAATATAAAAAATCATATAAATTTTTATTTATTTAACTAGGAAAGTTTCATTTAGATTACAAATCTCTTTTTCAAGGGAGTCCTGCCTGAATCTAGTAAGAAGGCTATCCTAGGTTATCTGTAAGTTTGCAGCTGCACATGGGTGTACCTCTCTTCCAAACTTTAAAGGTTTCTTGCAACAGGTAAAGCTTCTTAAACTAAAAAGGCATCAAGCTGCATACTCATAGATAAACATTAATACTGGGATTAAATACGTTTTTTAAATATTTGTGCTGATATTGAAATGGATAAAATGAGGACTTTTTATCTTTTTGCTCATGATGAATGGTGTGCATTCATATAGCACTTTTTGCACCCAAAGTGCTTTACATGATGCTTCCATTCACACACATTCACATCTGGGGCAGACAGAGGGGGCTGCCCTACACAGAGCGCTTACAGCCTTCTCCAACCACCACTAAACTCACCACCTCTACAGTCACACACATTCACACACCAGAACTACAGACACTGGAGGCAAGGTGGGTTCAGTGTCTTGCCCAAGGACACAACAACAATATAAACAGGGAAGAGGGGGAATTGAACCGCCAACCTTCCGGTTATAGGAAGACTGCTCTCCCACTGAGTCACTGTGCCCCTCATGATGCAGAGCTTTTATAACATGGCTCCTGGGGGCGGGTCATCAGCTGGGCTTGATGCAGGCAGAGAAATATTTAACTATGGAGGAGCCTGTGTAACATCACATAGCCATCATAAAATTAATGCTTCTTACTGTGTTTGAAATGAGTATGTTTGACCTTGTTTGACAAATTTAATGTTACCAAAAAATGGCATCATGCGGATTGTATTCCATTTTCCCATCAATTGAAATGGGCTGATTTGTTTGAAGGATAATGGCATTTGATCGCCACTATCCATGGAAATTTGTTATCATGACGAATCTGCAAATTAACGCCGATGTTCTGTTGACAATAACACCGAGGGGAGTGGAGTGTTCTTCAAATTTCCATTTAAGTTAAGGATAGCTCAGGTTCAGAAGAACCTATTGACCTTAAAGAACTGTTAGTAATGACGTTTGAGAGGATTTAACAAAGCTTTCTTGTGGAATACCTGATCCGGCCCAGCCTCACCCAGACTCTGCCTCCTGCGGCCCTCAAGTAATTTGAGTTTGAGACCCCTGTTTTATAATGTCTCATTCTCTTGTTACCAGCAGCTAAAAGAACCTGACGGGGTCAAGCGGCTGCTGGAGAAATGCCACATTAACATTGTTAATCATTTAGATAATGCTAAGTCTCATTTCTCTTCCTGCCACTACAGCTCATGTTTTTACTGATGTTCACATCTTAACCTTTTCCATTACACAATTTTTACTGTTTTTCAAAACAAACCTCCACACTTATGACCCCCACCAGGCCTCAGTCCTGACTCTCTCTCTCATCTCCCCTGCAGTACAAAGCAGTGCTTGTTCATCCTGCCCCAATTCCTGTCCCAACACTCTGATCAAAGCTGGCAGTTCCACTCCTTCATGACAGCCTTTAAAGCCATCCCAGTCCTGTTGTTCAACCCATAAAATATTCAGCATGTTCCCGCACCTGCCTCTGTGTGTACTGGACATGAGGGGTGTGTGTTCACTCACATTCAGCACGTAATGTCCCATAAAACTTAAAGAGATCATTTAAAAATGTGTAAATGTGGTTTTATTTGCTTCTAGTTGATAGCTGTCAGCAGAGTTACCATGTACTGCTGTAAATTGGGCCAGTTAAAATTAATTTAAAACACTGAACTACTTCAATGTCTATTTAAATCTTTGATCCAGGATACTTGCTTCTGACAATTATCTACTGTAGGGAATAAGTTATATATACCAAAGCATCCCAAACACCCGAAACACCCTTTTAATCAACACTCGACTGAAAGTAATTTGAATTATTGCACACATGACAATAATACTAATAATACACAGAATGTACTGTTAAAGTTAGTTTTCATGCAAAACTCTACATGGACTGTCATCTACATAAAGACAGCTTTTGTCCTGCAGCACCAGTGATTCAAGTGATACTTTGATGCAGATGTTTTTGGGGCGGTTTCTTCTGGCTGTCATTGCCTGAAAGGTTTGAGTTGCAACTACCATCAAAGTACCATCTAAGCATTATCTGATCCTGTCTGATCCTGAGCCTGACTGGCTCTCTTGAGACCTCCTTTCTGTTTCTGTTGCTAAAATCAGAGTAACCATAGCACAAAAAAGTAGGTGTTTGACATCTGCAATCTGAACATTTTCCATTTTAACTTGCCTAAACCAAAGATTAGTGCACATTTTACTTGCCTTAAAACAGAAAATGTGCAAAGATGCTTAGAATAAATTACCCTAAATCATTGCTTAGGGTCTTAGTTGATAACACAGTCATGGTCACAGGCTTGTGTGGCATTATGTCATGAGCCACATGGATCATTGTTAGTGCTCAGGGTCAGGCAGGATGTTAGCGGGTTGTCTGTCCCTGTTAGCCCATATTTTCCAAATGGTCTGCATCATTAGCCTGGTTAGGTTCTTCCTGTGTGTCACAGGGTCACCAAGCATCAGCTACCATTTCAGAGTGTGTTAATCTATATCTGTCTATGTGCTCAGAGCTCTACAACCAGCCTCGCCAAGGCCATCTGGGAAGCTGGCTGTAATTAAATCTGATATGAAGGATGAGAAGGAGGGACTAAAAGATGTACAAATGGGAGTTGAGGGTGAGAGAAGATGTGGAGACATAAAATGAGAGAGGAGAGGTGAGAAAGGTAAGAGTGGGTGCAGGACGAGGGGGATCATTGTCTCCTCTGGCAGCGTTAGTGCTGGAGGCAAAATCATGAGGAAAAGCTGGTTCAAATAAGGACAGCAGCACACACATGGATACTGCTGCTGCATAGGAATATCTAACTGGGCCCCCAGTTTGCCAAAATGTTAATCCAACAGATGCTGGAGAAATGTTTGCCCTTTCCTTTATTTTGTCAAGGTTTTGCACCAAGCATGAAGCCAATGTCAGGTAATTAGCTTTGTGTGACAATGAATTTCAGCACCTTTCTGTGTCCTTAGCTGTGTATGTTTAAATGCTCACATAGACACGTTTGGATCTGAACCGGATGCTGCTTAATGCTATAGCAGCTTTTAGAGCCTGCTTGTCATGCCCAGGTTCCATTACAGGCTAGTAGCATTATCACTTGTCCAGCTGTTTACAAATGGCTGATGAGCCAAGAAATAGACTTGTATTTGTTTACTGCAAGTGTTTCCCTGATAGTTGCACTTCCACAGGCTTCCATAGATGAGATGCAATCCTTAACTCTTAGCTTCTACAATTGTATAGAAGTATATAATGTGCAGATATTGTTTTTTCACAGGGCATGTGTTCTCTCTTCTATGTTAAATGTACACTATTTGTACATGATGGTCTCTCTGCCTGTTTCCACAGGTGGCATCCTTGGGTGTAACTACCTTCACACTGTGTGCTCTGTGCATTGATCGCTTTCGTGCAGCAACCAATGTCCAGATGTACTATGAGATGATTGAGAACTGCACATCCACCACAGCGAAGCTGGCAGTGATCTGGATTGGTGCTCTTCTCCTGGCGCTGCCTGAGCTCCTCATCCGACAGTTGGTTATAGAAGACACTGGGATTCCAGATGAACCGCATGTGGAGCGATGCATTATCAGGATATCTACTTCACTTCCTGACATGCTCTATGTCCTGGGCTTAACCTATGAGGGCGCACGACTGTGGTGGTGTTTCGGCTGCTACTTTTGCCTCCCCACCTTGTTCACCATTGGGTGCTCATTGGTGACGGCACGTAAAATTCGGCGAGCAGAGCAGGCCAGCGTCCGCAACAACAAGAAGCAGATCCGGCTGGAGAGTCAGATGAACTGCACTGTGGTGGCTCTGGCCATTGTCTATGGTGCTTGTGTAGTGCCTGAGAACATTTGCAACATAGTCTCTGCGTACATGGCGGCCGGAGTCCCAGAGCACACCATGTCTGTGCTCCATCTTTTGTCCCAGCTGCTTCTGTTCTGCCGGGCCGCTGTGACGCCAGCACTGCTGCTGCTCCTGTGTCGACCACTGGGCAGAGCTTTTCTAGACTGCTGCTGTTGCTGCTGCTGCTGTAACCACGTGCCCTCTTCAGCTACGGCCAGTGATGATAACGAACACGAGTGTACCACTGAGCTGGAGCTGTCCCCATTCAGCACTATCCGCAGGGAGCTGAGTAACTACACTCCTGCTGGCTCCAACTGCTGAAGGGGCAGGCTACATAAGAGACGCAGATGCCACTAAATGGATGGTTGCCTGCGGATAGTTTGTCAGACTAGACTGGGACACATTTGCCTTACCTCGTCTGGTCAATTGAATGGGTGCATGAAACCACATTCAGTCAGTGCTCATTTTTTAATATACTGTACATTTACAGTAACTGTATAAGCTTTATTTATAAGGAAAATGACATAAATGAGCTTGTACTCATAGTCCGGGGTGCTCAGCTAACAGGGGCTCATTACATATCTTTGCAATAAGTGCACAGTGGATATCTTTAGATCAGCTTCACATCATTTAATAATAAACCTGGCATTGACCTTGTGTGTCTGACACAGACACACTGGACGTTTCTTGATGCACAGGAGGTTTTATTCAGGTTGTTTATATCAAATCTATTAAATTTCCCAAAAGCATACAGAATAACCCCGAATTTACACCAAGAACTATTGCGGAACGTCACACCCGTGAAAACGTTTTACACATGTCTGCCTAAAAGTGTGAATTTGCACCAAGGACGTCAGAGTTATTTCTGCTACGCCGCACATGTGGATCTCCCCCCTCTGTTTTACCGACTTCATCATATTTTTCTGGATATTCTTGCTTTGTTACCGAGACATGTTTATACAGAAAATATAGGTAATTATGTACTGTCTAAACTCAAATTTGTGGCTATTGTACCCAATGTTTTCTCCTTCTTTACATTGTCCTTTTAAAATGGGTGTTAGGTGTCATAGACTCAAATTAACGTCTCCATGGTGCAACAGAAGTCCCAGTACGGTGCGCCATGTTTACATCACCACTGTGTTTTTAGTATATATTGTAATAGTGTAGAAAGTTTATTTTGACACAATATTTCTGTGTTCTCCCCAGCTGTAGCTCGGTAGATTGTCACTGAGCAACCTATCTTGAAAAGAACGGCAATGCGGGTCGTTCCTGGGACGCGCCTGAGTTGTTGCCGGTGCAAATTGTCACTCTGTGTAAAATAGAAAGCAGTTTATACGCAGGTGATGTGGCGGTATTGTTCCGCGCCGTTGTTGAGTTGGTGTAAATTGGGGGTAAGGCAGCAGGATACAACTGTTTCTACTGTGCAATAGGAATAATGTGCAGTAGGAATAATGCAGGTGTTTCAGTATGCTGTGTTATAATAGATTAATTGTGGCAGCGTGACTGATATAGTTGTGGTCAGTAAAGTAATATTTATGTACAGTATACCCTAAATTGTGCTAATCAATGCCAATCAGCTTCTAACTGTTGTCTTTATTGAAGCAACCTTGTATGATATTTCTAATCCAACACTCAGTGTAGGCAAACACTGCCTATACAATAATAACTCAGTTTACAGCTGTAAACGTACAGTTCCTGTAATGGTGCACTCACGCTGAGCCTTTGTGACTGGCGACCTAGGCTTTGGATAATTAAACAAGTGCTGCATCCCAGCAGTAAGTGGTATGTTTGAAAGAGAAGACTAATGGTTTCAAAAGTACTCTTTACACATCTGTATATTGACAAGTGTCACTATAACTCTTGGTCAAACACTACTGGGCTGGTCTCAGAACAACACACATGGACTTAAGATGAATTACAAGCTGGAAAATGGACTCATTTGAATTCAGTAAGATTGGAAAGGATTCAAATGAAACAATGCAATTAAATAGATTGAACTGAATGGAGAGTATTAAAAGCAGAGAGGATAATTGAAAGGGAAGGACTGGGTTGAAAATAAGTCTGTGCACTACACATTGTTTGGTGTTATACATTATGCTATTGGCTGTATATAGTGTACAATTACTTTGGTGCTCTTATGATGATGCTTGCAGTGTAAACAACATCCATTGGTTTCACTTAGAAATGCATGAACAATGAAATGAACGGCATACTGATACGAGAAGACCTATTTCAGTTGTCTTTGAATGGCAAATACTAGAACAGTATTGTGGTACAGAAAAATCAATGCTTCCTCAGTTTGAAAACTGCTCAGATTTATTTGGTTGACAGTTCACATAGTTTAAATTCTTCATTTTTTGTTAGTGTTGGTTTTTTAGTTCTGGTTATTAATCTAGCGCACTTTGCTTGTTCAGCACTGAGGGACATTAGGTAATTACTAATTATAGCAGTTAGTTTAGTTTACTAGTACACTATGTTATACAGATATTTTTTATTGAAGTGTGCCAATACTGCTGCAGTACTGTAATGTAAATACTTTGTAAATATAAAAGACTATACAATGAGATGAACTAATAAGTTAATACATTATTTATTTTACATTTATTTTCAGGTTATTCTTTAGCTATATAACACAACCACATGGTCTTCTCTGGCCTCGTATACCAGGTACCAGGTAGTTCCATTATACTTCAATTTTAAGTGAAAACCAATGAAATGTTTTTATGGTCTGTAAATGTCTTTATTCATCATTTAACTCAATGAAAGCTGGTCTCCGCTGTGATTAAAAACTAAATAAAAAAAAATAAAAATCCCAAAACTCAAACATTGATTTGATTTTATGGTGGTTTTCTATCACAGTGGCAGAAATTACCATCCATATTATTCAGACCTGGGTCAGAAAAAGTGTAAAACCACTGCTTTTTGGGTTCATATGTTTTATGCAGATAAAGAAAAGCAGTGCAGGTGAATCATTGTGTACAAGGAGACCAAAATGGCTCTTATATACATTTTTATAGTATTTGTATTATCAAAAAGCCCTGACTGGTAGTGGGCTTAGCTGTAATGACCCAGGTGTGAGGTTAATTGGTAAACTTACTGTACATAGCAATGAATCTTTTAATATGATTCTGCACTGCCAAACACCTTCTCTGTCTGTCTCCTGTGCTCTTGTGGTAGTAGCACAATATCTCTGGTTGTCTTTCTAAAGAAAGTCTTTCATGTGGGTCAGCTTACTCTCCGCTCCATCAGAACAGGAAAACAAATCATGCGAGGACTGACAGCAACCAATGCCTTGCCTTTCTCGACATGTATTTCACCAGTTTACACTTTATATCAAGGAAGTTTAGCTGGAGGCAACAACCCTTTGTCTTAAACGACCTCTGGTTTACGAGCAGGGAGGGATTCAAGTGGTGTTGCGGTGGTTGGTGCTACCTGCTGTTCTTCAGCGTAATAGAGGAAGAACATAGCAGCTGAGTGCCCTGCAGGCTTTGTGACAACTCTTTTATTACCTAAGTACTGTGGCAAATGTGTAAACCTGCCCACATTTCCTAATTTATAGGCTACTGCACAGTCCCACTGTTACACTATAAGGATGCTTTGTGTTCATCTCAGAGGTATAGTCTTTTCTACCTGTTTTGATGGAACAATGAGTAATGAACTGACCTCTAAAACCTGTGGATCTTTTCCTTCATATCCCTAGGAGTAGGATATAGCTCGTTCTACATGGCTCAGTGTGTTAGTTAATGTGGTTCAAACTATTGATGAAGTGAGTCTTGTAAATCAGTCAGTGAGACGTTTCTTCTGAACTTTTGTGAGTATCCTCTTCATTCAGAGCAAAAAGTGTTTGTATTTGATACCTGAACAATGTAAGCACATGACCACTATTGTCTCCAAGTCTAGTCACTGGTTTCTATATAGCTTTTTATATAGCCAAAATCTGTTTGTTTGTTTATCAAAGAACTTTATCATGAAAACTGTATATTAAAATCATAAATGTGCCATTACTGTTGAGCTTTGTTCATTGTGTGCTATTAAAATCCTACGTCTTAGCTTCTTTGGATGACAGAAGACAAACTTTCACTTCAAACGCCTTCATCTGAAACTTTGATCTCTCACTTCACTGAAACATTTTATAGGCTAAAGAACTCTTACAGTCTGTTCACAGCCACAAAATATGCCTTCTACCAAAGAGATGTTGCTATGGATACTGCTGAAGATCTATTTCAGCGATTTAATTTCAGTCTTTGTGGTCCACAGTCTTGTAATAAAAATCATAGCAGTGGTGAGAAATACTGACCTTTAGTTCAATTATTATTAGTATTGTCTCAAATAGTAACAAACTTCAATTGTCATCAACTGTACAAAGAGAGAGTTACTTTGCATGGCAGCTAGATTCTAGTCACAGAAAACAGTTTGGTGGCTCTGAAAGATTTTACATTACTGGCTGTTAAGGGTATGCCTTAGTTTAGACAAGTTTGTAAACAGCATTACATTGTTTAGATTGGATAAAATTACAGATAAAAATGATCTCATTGGCCGATGGTTCACCCAATCACCTACCAGGTATTCATCTAGTACCTGCCCTTTGGAAGGCCTTCCCAGAATAGTTAAGAGTTGGTCCACTGTCTGATATTGATATCTCTGTGAACAGTTCAGCTTCATTGTTCATTTACTGTCAATGGGTCAAAGTGTCCGTTCATTTAGTATTTGCATATTAACCTCAAGTTTTCAGTCCAAGTGTACACTGGTGACAATTGTATTTTATAAAGATGACATTACACTATTATTCTCATAATTTAGATATTTTTTTCTTTTAATGTGGCTCAAATGCACCTCAGTAGGGTGACACTGTTCAGATGTTTCCATGAGTTGATCTTTCCAAGGTGCTGTTTCCTCTTACATCTGCACTACATCAAAACTGTCTTCATTTTTCTTTCTCTCATAATAGTGGGTCCTTTAAAATATTCATCAGTGATGTATCACTGCGCTGTGTTCTCTCCACACGTCCCACACACACCCTCTATGTTGCTCTCTGTTCTCTGTTTTATCCAAACTGTTACACAATGCTGACGACAGTGAACCCCACGTCCTGTCTCTGTCTCTGTGATGACGCCCAACATTACTGTTTAATTTCATTTTCTTGCAACAAAATTAGCTGTCGTGTTAGAACACAGAGCAGATGCCAGAAAGCTTCCAGACCCACAAAGATGCCTTCCCCAGACGACACACTCACTCCCACAGAGGAGGTGGGCCCTTTTATTCTCTCTGACTCAGACTGGAGAGACAGAAGGCTAAGGTTGAACAGACACAGAAACAGAGCAACATTCATCATTGAAGAGTGTTAAACACAGATTCAACTTTATATGTGCTTATCTTTCTTTAAAAACACTTATATTCTCAGTAAGTGCTTATTTAAACATCTAAATGCATTCGGGATGTTCTATATTTATCCCACCAATCCCAGTTGAATTGTGAACTTGAATCAAATTCACAAAGTTTCTTTCTCTAATACTCAAATGAAATAAAATATCTGATGATAAATAAAGACTTGGACATTTTAAAATCCAACACAATACCAGCTTGTATGTTTATGTCTCAACCAACTCCACCCTCCTGTCAAAGAAGAAGCACTCCAAGCACCCACTTGTGTGTATGCACAGTCACATTTCAGGGCATCACACCCCAGAAAAGCTGACAGGCGATATGTCACTCATCTGGGTAATTTCCCCAAAACAGCTGGCCTCCTGCCAGTGCACTCAATCAGCCTCAATCAGCCGCACACTCACTAAATGTCTTCTACTCTGGCACTGTCGATGAGAAAGAATTTCAGTCTTTTTGCCGTGTTTATAATTAGACTGTCTTCAAAATGATATTTCCCAGTTAACTTATGAATACATAAAAGTCTCTTTATAATCAAGGGCTGTGAAGTTCTGCTCTGTCAATTGAATTTTTGTTCTATTTTGGGTTCTGAAGGACCAATTCTGAGCCATAATTATATAAAGTTATACAACACAATGGCACAATACAGGCACAGCTCTCACAGGATATACAACAGACGGGCTACATGGGTGTTTGATGGACTGGAGTGTTTTCAGTGTCAGAAAACAAGAGAAACTGTCATCTGCTGCCAAGAATACCAGGAATAACAACAAGATATAGGGTTTCCACTGTGACGTGCAGAGGACAGCATGTATTTATTCTGTAAGGTGTCTTCCAGTAAGAGAAACACTCAGTTACTGTTGACTGTGGATGACATAAACATCCCCTGAAACCATGAGGCCATCAAAATGAAACATAAGTGGTGCAAATGGAAACAATAGCATTACTTTGTGTGTTTTGTCATATAGGCGACACACTTAGGCTATTTATGAAATAGACTGGCAGCTCATATTTTCACAATCTAGTGTTTTGCATAATTTTTGGATTAATTTGCATCAATATATTTTGCTGAAAAAGCCTCACCAAGCCTCAGTAACTCCCATAGTTTTACAGCAAACTAAACAAAACATTGTTAAATAATGTTTTTTCTATAGACAATAACAAATCATTGATTAGAACATTCTGTAACTTAATATGTGTTATATGTTTGAGTCCATTGGTCATTTTTTTATACTGGTCATAATAGAAAGCTATACTAATATTTTATTCTACCCACCGGCCAATTGGAGTTACTTCCTTGGACTGTCTTTATCGTCTACAACAGGAATTGATCACTGATGTCCAACCCCTGCACTGACCATACTTGAGCTCGATTATGTGCCAGAATTTAGTATTATATCTCTCTGCCTGAGCATCTGCTATAAACTCCTTCTTTGCTTTTCCTTTATTTGTTTTTTCTCCATGCCTCACTACACCTTCCACTCATCTGAACACATAACTACATACTCTTCCACCGTGTCTTCTTTTTATTATGTTGTTTTTCAGTTGACACACATCCACCATTTTCTGAAATCTTCATCTCGCTGCAGGTTTTCTGTTCAGCCACACTCCCACCTATGTGTTTTGTAACTGTGCTTTCATTAAAAACAGGAAGTTCCAGCCAAGCAGTCTGTCTGGGCTGCTCTTTATGAATGGTTGCTAAGTAACCAGGGAGTTAAGTTACCATCTCTGTAACTTTCTCCTATTTTCAGCCAGCTATATTACATTGGAAAATAACCAACACAATACAATACAAAGGCTGTGGTTTAGAGATGCAGCTTTGTCTCATAAACCATTACACTTCACACTTAAGACATTTGACTATTTACTAAATGTGACTTTTCATTTTAAAGATTGAGTTATATTGGAAAGATATATTGATGTTTTCCAGCGGGAACTGCTCGGTAGTATTTTCTCTGCCTCTCCATCCATTTATTCCTCATCGTCTCTGCCCTCTCATACATTTTAATGGCAGCCGTTTGATTTGACTGGTCAGAAAAACATTCAAATGCATCCACAAGTGTTGAATAAATCCATAATTTAGCAACAGCAGTCAACCAATGTTCAACGTAGTGGAAAAGACAAGATAAATATTTGGCTTTTGAAGGAGGAGGGAGGTTGTGGTTTTAGATGAGATGCTGAGTCGTGTGTGCCAAGCAGCCCTCATTTGAGAAGCGAAGCTGTTAGAGGAGATTTGTGACTAGGGCTTTAAATGCAACACACAACCCAGTGGTAGACAAGCTGGTTTGGGAAAATGAATGGAGCAAAAGCATTGATATTTCAGACTGTATAAATTGTGCCTTGTTAAAGGTCTATTGGAATAGTCTCATTGCTTGTTGATAAAAAAAAAACACACAACCAAAACCTGGGTTTCTCTTACTCAGTATGTCATCCTGTTGGAGACTGTGGACTCTATATTCTGGCAGCATCTTTTACTTCTGCCCGCAAGTGAACTGTTGCATGTGCTTAGAATACCTTCAGATAAAGGTTTATTCTGATTGGATATCAGACCAAATCTACAACTTCTGTAGCAAGAAGAGTTTGTGCTAGACACCCGACCTGGACGGGAAGACTCCTTTGAAGTGAGTATATCAAGTTTTGTAAATTTAGTTTTTAGGCCGTAACCACATATACTTTTAGATACTTCTAGATACTTTTTATCCTTCCTAATCAGCCTCTTACCTGTAGGCTACAAGCCTTGTATCTGTTAACTGCATACTAATGTAATGTGTTGTAAAGTTATCTCTGGAATGGGAGTTTTCCAAAAGTCCCTAAACTAAAATGTAGAAATGGTGTTTAAACCAGTGCACATTTACTGATACTGCATACGGATACATACTGATGTTTATAAAAAGAAAGGGAAAAAAGAACATTGGAGGAGAATACTTGGTTCCACAACAGTTCTCAACTGGTCTCAACTTGGGGCCCATCCCATTCATTCAGTGGCCTCCCTTTCAAGACATCCATAATATTTTACAACCTATCTTCTGTCAAGTAATTCCTTTGTTGTTGTAATGACAACAGCCAGTAAACTGTCTTGCTTGCACGTCTGTCAAGTCTCACATAATGTAAACATTTTTTCCCTACAATATCCCTTTTCCTTTTTAAAACCATACACTTTATGACTCACAAAAATATGTCACACTTTTGGTCCAAAACCACTAACATTCTTTTAAATAATAATGCATTCGTCTGGATTTATCCATGGACAATTTCTGAAACTGCAGCCAATCTAAAAAGAATGTGATCATCCATTAAGTGCTTGATGTTTTGACAGAAAGGTCAACATCAATTACCAAAGAGCATCATACACCTGTTTGATGCGTCTCATAAAGGGCAAAGGCAACAATAAAATATTCAGTCTATATTGAATCCAAAATGGTCATGGTACTCATATAAGGGAAGCACTAATACGCTCTCAGAGAAAAATAACTTTCCTGATGAAGCGAGACACATATCGTCAGAAAAAGTAATATCCACTCAGTTTCCCGGTGTGCATTTGATGGAAAATGATTCTTTTGTCCCTCTGTCCCTACACAGATGAGTCTTTGTCCAGAAGCAGTGGCTCACACTTACTTGCTGTTCTTCATGTTTATGTATAAGGCCGAAGCAGTGGGTCGAAACCTCATCTCCTGCCTATTTCCAGTGCTTGTGAGTGCGAGTGTCACCGGGATGTAAGCTAACGCGGGTGAGAGGAGGGCATGCGGCGCTCTCTGCACACCATGTCCTCTCATTGTCTCCTTTGTTCGGATAAACACTGGATTCCTGTACCCACTCTCTCTTTCCAAACAGAAAATAGTGGCCTAGAGTCATGCCATGTTAGTCCTTCACAGCGTTTAAAGGATACTACAGTATGTCCTTGTTACTCTTGTTTTTTTTCTGTATATTGTTTAATGAGCTTTTAAGGAGGTAGTTATGTTATGTTATTTTTGTGAACACAGCCATTTTCTTTTTGTTACTATAAATACAAAAATGAAAGAACGTAAGTCATAGCATACAGAGACAGAACACTGTTTTAGCCTAAAATCTGATTGTAAAAGCTACAAGGTATGATTTTACAAGGTATGTCCATTCAAACAAATAACTCTAAGAAACTATTGGGGTTACAATGGAAATATTTGAAGGAAATTGGGTTAAGATAATCAGAAGAGTTTAAATATTGCAGAATTATATTCAGTGAAGTAGCATATAATGAAAACACTGAAATGGACAGTCATCCACAGTTGGCAGTTTATCTATTACCAATCCATGCATTTGTCAAGAATATGGAGGCCATAACAATGCATAGAGATCCCATTCAGTTAAAAAATAACATCACAGAAATTCACAGAAAACCCTTAAAATCCAAAAGGAATTGAAACCCACAACCTTCGGGAGCGATAACCACTTTGCCATAGCACCCTCCAACAAATTCTAAGGGCTTGTAGGACAGAAATACACTTTAAACTCAAATACAGAACTGCTAGGACCACCTTTTTGTTACAATGCAACTATTTTTAATTATTATTATTTATTGTTTTTATTGTGTTTGTGTGCCTTGTTTCATGTTCTCTGCCCTGATCAGATGTGGGACTTCAAATTTATTGTACTCCTCTGCAATGACAATAAAGTTTCTATTCTATTCTATCAGGGATTATAGCATCTTATGTGTCTCTTTATAACTTGGGTTTGGTGCCACACACAGTAACCACAAAAATAAAGAGCTACAAAGGCACAGGATACTTGGTCAAAATTGCTGGCAAGATGAATGCAACATGCTGCGCATGGGATGTAAATGGACAATCCAACATGACAAAAATCCAAAGCCAAGTCAACCTGTCATTGGCTACAGCAGCATAAAGTGAAGGTCCTGGACTGGCCATCTAGGTCTCCTGACCTTAATATCATTGAGCCACTCTGGGGAGATCTCAAATGTGCAGTTCATGCAAGACAGCCAAAGAATTTACAGAAACTGGAGGCTTTTTGCCAAGAAGAATGAATCTGAGAAAAAAAATACGCTCATACATACCTACCACAAAATACTTTGTTCTGTCATTGATGTTAAAGGTGGCAATACACAGTATGTTGTCATTATCATTTAAAAGAAAAAGTAAACACATTTTTTTACCAATAAATGGCTTCACCCAACCGCTGACTATGAGTGAAGAAATTTTTTTGTTATTATTCATACTCTCTGAAAAATGGCCCAAATAATCACAAATTCTACCAGGGTTACTTATGAGCACAACTGCATGCGAACAAGCATGTCTGACAGGTGTTTTAACATTAACTGTAATTCCTGGTAATGTCTAAAATAAATAAAAATGTTTTCATGACTATTTTCATTTGTGTTTCTATCTAGGGCTGCAGTGCTGAACTTGATTTGTATATATATTCCAGTACACAAAGTATCTGCCATTGCTTCATATGATTTCAGTGGCTCAGGTCGCTCTGGAGGACTGTTGAAGACTTGAAGAAGGTGATTTGGGGGTATACATGAGAAATGAATGCATGCATAAACCTTGGGAAAAGGAGTATACTCTGGCTTCTGTTTGTTTGTCATTCATTTCTAGGTCACTGAGAGAGATGAATGCTTGGCTGAGCTTGAGACGTGTTCAATGAAGGATCTCCATGTGAACCTTTCCATGTGTGCAAACTGGGCATTCAAGCAAAAGGGCATCACCTCAAACCCCTGAGCTTCACACAGACACATACTGGCCTGATACACACACAGAGGGACCTTCGAAATAAAAAGTGTTTTTTCGTTACTTGCCATTCTCTTTGAGCTTTGAGTTGGTACTTTGTTAAATGGTGAGACTGATAGGAATCCATTTTTCTTGCTTCATGCTCCAGGGTTGAGCATGAACCATGGGTTATTACATTGGGGATGGCCTGTTAGTGAAATGGCAAAGGCCAAATAACTATTGTCAAATACATTTTCAAAGATCTAGTCAGATTTCATGGGCGTAGCAATCCTCCAGACTGTATATTAGCAATGACTGATTATTGCTGACATCCGGTAAGTAAGTTAGGCTAATATACTCTAAACAACTCCTCAAAGGTCTCTGTCTCAGCACTTTGTCAGTGTCTTTCATTCAATGAAGGTAATAGAGGTAAAGAAGAGACAATCTCTGTTTTATTCTTGGAGTACCACTTTGAATAATTTATAAAATAGACAGTTAACTACATGGGTTGGGTCATTAAACGCCTCACTGCAGCTGCTAGACACAATGCTGCAAGTGAACAGTGGGAGCAAATGCTGAAAATCCTGTGAGACAAATATTCAATCCCTCAGCGCAGTATATATAATAGCTCTGATCACAGCGGCACACAGTATCCTACCCAGACACAATATGAAGGCTTCACAAGACAGAACTAAGAGACTTTATGCCCAAAGGACAGCAGACAGACACAATGAGTACATTTCACTTTCACTAATTGAAGTGTTTTGTGGACTAGGGTAAAAGTAATTGTCTGAACCACTGATTCCTTTAGAGGATTACTGTTTGCGTGTTTTTGCTGACAATTTAGCAAAAGTGAGGGGCTTTGTGGTTTGGCTCCAATTAGTGTGTCCAAGTCAAGATTAAGAGATCAGAAAAGACGCTCCTGCAGCATCACTAGGTTTATGTCACAGCACTTAGGTCTGAGTTAAAGGGGTTTGTCTGACTGGAGAAGATGGCATGTATTTGTCAGTCTTAAAGTAAATACAAATAAACTAAATACAATAAAGTAAAGCCAATGATGTGGCAGTAGTGAGAGGTTTGGGTGTGTTTTAGTTTTGACAATGTAGCAACCGTTTAATCGTTGCTCAGATTCAACAAAACTGTGGTTACTCATAGATGATAAATCCAATAACCAACCAGTTATTCATTTTAAGTATCTTTCATTTTAAGTACTTTTGCAAACACTTTCAAACACGGACCTGTCACAAGCTGTTCGTCTGCAGAAGGGTGTGGTTCACTGACCACATCAGACACAAGTAACTGGGCTTGCACAGCTAGTTTAGAACATTCAACATGGCGTATGCTGCTACCGAGAGGCCGTTTATTTCTGCTCTCGCCTCAGTTTTAGATAACCAGCAAAGCATAAAAATGATGAAACTGCTATGGTGTACTGCTGGCCATGTTAACTAGTGACGCTCACATGCCTTCCTCACAATGGCCTTTTTTTGTGTCACGTCCGGCGTTTCTCTGATTGCTTAACATTACGCCCGTAAACCCTGCCTCTAAAATGTATTGCAAGCAACAGGGTACCAGACTGACTTCTTTGTATAGGATAGGAGAAAAAGAGTTGTGGCTGGCCAGGCTACCCAGATGGAAATCTGGCAGAGCCAGGTTAAATAGACCCCAATGTTTGAAAAACATTTAGTTAATTCTTAATGTCTTTTTTGTGCCATATTCCATGGCTCTCAAACAATTTTCACCATATTTCAGATGTATGTAATTTCTGCACAATTCTCAGTCACTGCCTTTTGGTCCTAAAGTGGCTTCTCTTGAGAAATCACTGAATCCATTTACCATGCTTCTTTAACTTGTGCAGTGATAAAAGGAACAGTAGAGGATTGCCTCAGTGGTGCCAAAAGCTTCATTAAAATACCTTGTCTACATTGTCACTTCAATGTCATTCACTGCACATTTATCTGACAATGAATGACATTGCAGTGTAGTATTTGTCAGCACAAACACAATATGCAAAGAATAAAAAGCTTAAACCTTTGAGGGCCGAGGCTAAACAGAATTACAGACAGTATGCTTGGGTACATTTAATGTTTGTTATGCAGAATGCCAAGTGTTTTGTGATAGTAATGTTTGTCCATAACTAAGCTATATCCACTGTATTCAAACTACTCTGCTCGAGAGTAGACAACGTCACGGGCGAACACATACATATATAGGGTCCCAGGAGTTGTAATTACACACTGTCAGACCAGTCACACTCATCTGAAAGGTAATTACTGTATTCTGCACAGTCATCTCTTACCCTTTGAGCCTCAATATAAGACTCCTCACTCTGACAAATGAATGTAGTTATTATTTTGGCCAATAATCAGCTCATAAAGAATGAAATCATGGGCAGCTTACGCAAACATAAACTGAAACCAAACAGATAGAGAAATACTATACGTCCTACACATTACATAGCGTCATTAGTTTTACTTGGACTTATGGCTTATTTGAGAGACTAAGCCATAAATAGCTTGTACATGTGCAATAAAAACATTATTGTGCTGCAAACTGTACTGTTTAGTTGGGCTTCAACATCCTGATAACATTGTTGGTGCATTGTTTTATTTAATCTTTCTTAATAAGGAAAAGTACAGCTAAAGATTTGAAATACAGCAGACAACGCAGGAAAAGCAAACCCCTGGCAAAATATAAATTTGTGTGTAGCTTATAGTTGAGTTGGAGTTATACACTGTTAATCACTGCCAATTTTTTGGTATGTCACAGTTGTTAAAATCTATATCTTGCAGCATTAACATATCTACATAAAAAAATATCAAGATATCAAATCATAACAGATCCCACACAACAAAGGGCAAAATACTGTTATAAACATAATCTTTTACAGTGAAATAACATGGGAGGAATTTCTGGTCGCCTTTGACAAATGCTATGATCGCATCTGATAAAGGCAGTTCAGGCAAAATAACTACCCTCCCACTGTGTGGCAGCCAAAATAATAGGATGTGTAGTCTTCAAATAAAAGGGTTGCTTGTGTGTTAATCTGACTTCCTTCTGCACGACTAAACTGATGCTATTTGTCAGTGGGATCCACAACGTTTAAGATACCATTTCACTTTTATAACAGGCTATAGTTAAACTCTCACACTAAAAATGTTTCATTCAAACTGATTTTATTCAGACTGATGTTTCTAAGTGCACAAAGTTCAAGTGAACATTAGACATGCATATTTATGATGTGTTGCAGAAACACAAGACCATATGGATACCAACATCTGTTCAATGATTGTTCTCTGGAGTCTGTTCACACAACTAAGTGACCTGGTTGAACAAACACCTGTTTAACAACAAAACCACTCAGTTTGTTTAGAATTTAGCCAATAGCAGTGCTTATTTATATTATGTTATAGTATTTGAATTTATATATTTTACACAATGATTTCACATTTGTTATTCTAGTGGATCTGGATTTAATTGTCAGGATTTCATTACACCTCCAAATGAGAGCTGTATCTGGCACCAAGAAGGTAGCAGCAGATTCTTTAAGTCCTGATGTGTTGAGGTGAGGCCTTCAAGGGTCAACTTTGCTGCTCCTCACATTTCACAGACAGGTTTATGGAGTAAGTAACAGATTACATGTAATGGGCACATGGGCATGTAGTCAGATTACAGTTACCTTTAATCAGTATGCACTTTAATCAGTACTGTTTGTTGTCTTATGTAATATTTTAATGTTTATTTTTATGTTGTCACTAAACATTATGGTGAAAGCAAGTCATTTTTTAAGGATGTTTGAGGCCTCAAAACTGATTAAATCCTATTAAAAAGGCCTTCACACGTCCACAATCTTCTTGTCTAGTAAACAAGCACATTTCACCATGTTATGAATGTAATGCTTTGTTAAACATCACTGGTGCTTTATTTGGCGCTTCATTCTGCTCAAAATGCCCTCCTGTGCAGATCCCACAGGCTCTAAATTGATGGCTGAAGAGTAAATATACAGAAGCTGAGTCTCAGGCTAGTTCTCCTGTTCCACTTCACTTCTCTCTGCAGCAGTGACAGTGGGATTATGGGATGGCTGCACTGTTGTCTTTCATAAACTCACACAGACACACATTGTAAGACACACTACAGCTCTTTTAGAGTTGTTTTAGAGTTGTTTATTCAAGTGTGCGTTTACCTTTGCTGGTTGACACAAAGGGAACGTAACTTTAATGATGTCCAACAATTGATAGATTACACACTGAGTGATTTCAGCTTGTCGGTGGGAGGTCTGCAGATGGACACCTGCTGCTGACGACTTGATGGACCCCCTCTAACGAGCCCCACTTATTGCCATGGCAACGTTCCCCTACACACTCACAGACAGATCATTAGAGTCTAGTGATCTTTCTCCTTTGTGTCCTGTTGCCGTCCTTTGAGATCCAAGCAAATTGCACTCCTCCCTTTATCACGCCCTTCCTCTGTCCTCTCAAGCCACCTGCCATGACCCTCTCATATCCACATTCACCTTGTCATCATTCTCTGTCTTCATCTCACATATGTTGATTTCCAATGTACTTTATTTTCTCCATCCATCAACCCATCCTAATTTTTCACATTTGATGTTGTTCACTCCCTTCTCTGTCCATCCATTGGTCCCCTTCATGTGATTCCTCGTTCCACACAACCATCTCGAGTCATAATTACACTATTGGAGGTTTTAATTAGCTGGAGAGGAGGAGCGTCTGGAGCTGTGGAGCCCTAATTGAAACCCCAATTAGTCTCCCATAGTTGCAGTGTTTGAAGTGAGCTGCCACTCTGCTCAAAATCAGATATCCATCAATAGGTAAATTTACTGAAATGATTACTTTGACTTTTAACAAAATGTATTACAGTGGTAAATCAGAAACCCATACTAATGTTTATAATTGCCCCAAAGTGCTCTGCTTCAATCTGCTTCAGGAAATTAACAGCAGGAAGCAGTAGCAATTGGACCAGACAAAGAGAACCACTGTCCCCAAAAAAATGAGAAGTCACTAAGGTAACTTGTTGCCGTGGTGATTACCATAGTGACTGGGGTATTGCAGGAAAAGCTTTTTGGAGAGGATGGAAAAAGTAGAACAAATGCCGGAGTTAAAGCTTTATGTGCGTGCATGTGCATGTGTAAGGACCCTAACCTAATGCTCTCAGCACGGTTTGGATTTACAATTAGCCTGCTGGCTTAAAGCCTAAGTGGAACAATTACACACATGCATTCAGTCATTCTCTTTCAAAGGCAACAAGAAAATAGCACTATGTCCCCGTTTTTTAGTTAAATGTTTTATTTATTTATTATTTTTTTCTGCACAAAAATACACACATTTTTTGTGTCATTTAAAAATATGCACAAGCAGTGTGGAGATCTCCACTTCAGAAAAAGTGATTTTACAGATAGGCAATGTGTCAGACTCAGACATATACAGTATTTTAACATTTAAACTTTACGTTTTTCCCAATACAATGGAACATTTTCTGAGATGTTCATTACAGAAAGGAGGAAAAATGACCAAGACTTTGGAAGACATTCTGTGTTTAACATTTTGGCTTGACTATAACACTATTATTAAGAGAATGGTTAAATAAACTGTTGCTTTAACATAAATTGAACATTTCAGTGATGCACATTCTGTATGTCCATGTAAAAAACTTGAGAACATCAGAGCTCTCCACACCTTTTCTGGCGACACTTTTGCACTGTCTCTCCTTCACACCAACAACACACACACACAGACTTGTTAAGCCTGGCCGTCTCCACCCCCTGTTGTGTGGAGCCCAGACAGAGCGGCCTCAGCCCTATCTGCCTCTGGATTCAGCTGCAGACAGCCGCAGCACAACACATCCTGATAAGCCCTCCATTGATTGGTTGCACAGTCGCTGAAAGGCTCAACCCATTGTCCCCTCTTTACAAACACATATAAAATGAAGAGTGATGGCGAAGAAGTAAAATGCAAAATGCAAAACAAATGAAGAATTGGCAGAGACATGAGAAAAGAGGAGACAATACAGGAGGTATTTGGTTTGCACTTTGAAAGACAAGCCAGAAACAAAGAGTGATGGACAGCTATTCACAGCCCGGTGGACCAGTAGACAGCCAGAGAATAGGAGTTGAAATAGCTATTAAATTTAGAGATAGGGTGAAAATGAAACCATGCACATCAAGACTAATAATATAGGCTACCCTGCCCTAATTAATGATACATTTTCATCTATATGACTAATAATTATAGACCTTCTATCAGAATAAAAGACGGTAATTTAGAACCACTAATATGTGTGAGTGTATGTTAAACCCAATAATTTATATTTACTTAAAGCTCATGAACCCAAATGTGTAATCAAAAACCAAAGATGGCCCAATGGACAAAAAGACATTTGAAATCTTTGTTAGTGAATTGTGCAGACCAGCCCAACCCAACACGTGGACACCTTTGTACAGGGAAAGTAGGTGTGGAAAGGAGGGAGTGTGTCCCCCGTCTGGTTCCTGAGGTGTGACCACTTGATTGTTGCACTCACAGTAGCAGACACAGCCCTCCCAGCGAGGCGCCAGATGATGGAGGGGCTGACTGCATTATTGTACCAGCAGAAGAGGTCAGGGGAACAGAGACAATTTACAAGACTAAATTGGCAACTCCAATTAAACTGTAAGATAATTATTGTGTACAGTACAAGCTAGACGGGTTCAAAACAAAGAGCTTGTTTAGCTATTGATAGTACATAAGCAGTACATATGGACCACAGTCATGCATTTGAGATGAAAACATAGAGAAAGACACAATATTTTAAGTTAAATAAACACAAACATACAACATCATGGGCATATTAATTATATTATCTATAAACTGTAAACTTAGGGTTGAAATGACCTGGATGAATGGGAAACTTCACAGACATCATTTAAACACATGCAGGTAAAGTGTAAGTCATGGCAGCCGTGGATGTTTTTTTGTTGTCTTTCAGTTCATCACATTTACAATCACATGAAACCATTAGCAAATTAGCAACAGTGCCATTCATAGGCTTTTAGTTTACTGTAACCCCTGCACATTTAGAGTGAACAAATACACTACAGCTAGCACTTTTTTAAGCCAATTTATAATTGTCTGTGTAAAAGTAAGGGATAAAGTAGAACTGTAGCTGTGCCCTTGAGTCGGAGTGGCACAGCAGGGAGCCCTGGCATCGCCTCTTGCCTGGTTTCTCCCCATATTCCACTTCCTCTCTTCTTCTTCCATGTCTTCCAACCATTCACCTCAGTCTATTTTCACTTCTATCCTCACTAACACACATGTAAGATTTTTTTTTCTAGTTTCTTTTGGCACCAAGCATTTTATACAGAAAAAAAAAACCACAAACCTGCCAAAAGGTATGAGAAAATAAAAACACTGTCAATAGAACAAACCGACTTCTTATTTCTCTGCAGTGCATTGCTCTGCTTTTTAGAGGCTTACACACATTGTCCTTGGCATTTAGGCTTTGCATCCACAACCTGCAGGGTTTAAATAATTCCTCTTAATTATAATGTTAGTTTATCATGCTGTCTCATGAATATTTCCACACAGCTCTCATCTAATATGTTCTGTCAGTGTGTGGTACCTCAGGGGTTCACATTGTAGGTGCTGGAGGAAAACCTGCCTATTGTTTTAAAAGGCATCCCACAATACCTTGAGGCAGCCCTGCAGCAGGTTAGTGCTATATTAAAATATACAGGGCCGTGCACCGAGGGGCATTCAGGAAGACTCAGCTGTAATTTAGATAAGTGCTTTCTAATCTAATACTATGAGAAATGCATCATAAAAGCTGCTGTTTGCTGCTCCTTCTTTGAATGGTGCACAGGATTCTCACACATGCTATTCATCCATATAATCAGAGGGACAATGGATAATAGTAATGTATGTTCCTTGTTATAATTTTGAAAGTCTGAACAGTAGTGATGTGTCTAATGGCACACCGTGATGCTTGTACTGCTGCATTTTGGATTTTATTTTACTGTCTGACAGCAAAGGCCTATTGAGTCTTCACTGGTTGAGCTGATGAGAAGAAACAATAAATTTAGCTCCAGCCCATGCTTTTTCCATTAGGGATAAATCACATGAGGCAGTTTGGTTATTATGCAGTACATTGTAGAGACGAGGGGGAGGTGAATGAGGTGACACAGATGCAAGACATTAAAACATGACATTAGGCAGTAACATAATCTAAAGAATCCAAATGAACCATATGTTTTGAAGTTAGATAAATCCTTTAGATAAATTGCTTACTCAGACATATTTCTTACATTTTAGATTGCACAATGACGTAACACAAAAAGTTGAGAGGGCAAACAAATACAAATACAAAAACATAGACATACTATCAAATGTACCATGAGGTTAACTGTTAAGATAAACCTTAAACAGTGATGATACTCACAAAACTAAATTATATCTTGATCATCTTGAGGTCAAAGGAGACGTTAACACTGGTTTATTTATGTCTAAAATTCATTCATTCATTCATTTTCTCATATTCTAACATTGTAACAGCATAAAAGGTCCCATGCCAGAGTGGCTAATAGTACAGTCATAGTTTGTGCAATTTATACTTTGTTTTTCCTAATTAATAGTTAAGAAAATGTGGTCCAAGAGAAGAGGATATTCGCTCTGAGCTTTAGGTCCAGTTGAGCAGCTATATTTGAGTAAAAAGAGAATATGTATGTCTTAGTTTTGTATCTATTCTGTTCCTTCACTGCTCCAGGCTCACAGTCACACACCCACCAGGACACACATATACACTGTGAGCACAAATGTCAGCCAGTATTTCACATTCTCTTTCCCCAAAATGTCAAAGCTCTTCCTTCTCGGTGCACTGTCTGTCTGCTGCTCTCCAGCCTAAATCTGTTGTCATTGGCTGACATTTTACGAGGCCAGGGTCACAGGACAAACTCAGCAGCAGCACAGTCCAGAGCTGTGTCATGAAGGTAGTTCTCACCGTGTCACAGACTCAAAGAAAGCCAGAATAAACTGTACAGGGCTAGTTTAAATTATTGTATGTAATTATGCTTTAAGATAAACTCAAAGATGCTGATCTGGGTCACAATCTACCTGAGACGACAGAAAATTACAGCCAGCCTTGAGCTCTGCAGGTTTATTTGTGTCATGGTTTCTGCAGCTTATTTTCCTGTGGGATTGTGTTGGTATTAGATGAGTCTGCAGGACATATCTGTAATGCCCTGAGGCAGTCCTCAGCATGCAGAAATCACTGCATTGTGTGGAAAAGTGGAGCAGGACATCTGTTTCCATTAACTGAATACTCAACATATCAATACTTGTGTCCAGAGTTAAATTATCATATTAATGA
This sequence comes from Neodontobutis hainanensis, assembly GCA_024349245.1. Classification (NCBI taxonomy): domain Eukaryota; kingdom Metazoa; phylum Chordata; class Actinopteri; order Gobiiformes; family Odontobutidae; genus Neodontobutis; species Neodontobutis hainanensis. Next base: position 1,771,674 of record JALDNG010000056.1, read on the forward strand.
CATCTTCAATGTTGGAAAGCTTTGGATATGCTCACAGTAATTTAAACAGCAACTGGGATTATATTGCAAAACTCTTAATATCTTATCTCTTAACACAAATATATAATAATTGCCATGCAGAGTATTACTGAAAGACTTCACATGACAGCAGTTGCCAAGTGACTGTGTCTGTGCACACTTGATTGAAAAAGTTTGTAGAGTACTAATTATAAAATTTACAAATTTTATTACTGATTTGGTTCTAACACTATATAGATGCTACTCATAATGCACATTTAGTTACTTGGAACCTTGGTTTGGTTTATTTAAGTTTATGTGTTGGAATATAAAGATTTTGGCAACAATACAATATCAAAGCTGCAGCTTTTGAGTCTTGTGGGCTGTTTAATGTCTGCAGTAAAGGCTATATCTACGGGGAAGGGGTGGCAAATCTAAATGACCAAAATAAATTTAAACAACAAATGTCTGCTTTATTTTCCTGAATAAAAATATAGAAATGCACGTTAAATAACAGGGCGTTGTTTTTTATAGTTAAAATGTGATTAAGAAAGGCAGCTCAGGGAATAGATTGGACCTTTTTAATCAGGAAAGCCCCACTGAGACTGGAACTGGAGCACCAGAAACTCAGGGAGAACATGCAAGCTCCACACAGAAAAGCACTGCCCTGGATTCAAACCCAGGAACCCCTAATCTTTACAAGTTTTATTTTTATTTGTAAAATGTCATTGATATCTGAACGTAACCACTCGGGCTGATGAATGATGATTATCCCAGCCTACCGCTGCCTGTTCACAAATAACCAGATCAGTATAAACATAAATTGTTGACACTATTCATTTTCTATGCTGTAAATGTATTTTAAAGTACAACAGGTGCATTTCAGAAAACAATATAAAAAAAATTGAAGATCTCTGTTTGCTGGTGCTGAAACTTATTAGACAAACTCTATTCAGCAATGGTGGATGAATATCACAGGACTACACTGACAGCAGCACATTTACAATTTATCTAATGAGTTAACACAATCATTACTTGTCTCATCTAAACCTCTGTTTGCTAATTCATAGATCAATATATGCTCATCCAAATAAATTTAAGTTATTGAGCTGCAAGGCTTTAAATCTGTTTTACTATTTTTGTCTTCTTATTTGTGCTCATATTTTCAAACATAACATTTGTATTCAAATTGAAGACAAGCTCCCGGAGTTATAATTGTGTTATTTTTAAAACCGTGAGTGATTGTTTCATAATGCAGCGGATTGATTTTCATATCATATTGTGGTGATGAAAGGTTATTTTTGTTGAGAGTGCAGTTGGAAGATCTCAGCCGTCGACTTGAGTCAAAATATTTGTGGCAGAAAGAGGTGAACCCTCTCTTCCTCCTTCACACCCTGCCTCGTCCTACGCTCGTACACATCCTACATCCGCTCACTAAAGTCACTGCCTTGTTTTGGCCAGTCATTTCTACTCAAATATATTTCTGTTTGATTTAAATTTAGCTCAGATGCATGACCCATCTCGGTGCCTTCAAGCATCAACTGGGAATTCTTACTCTTCTTATTTGCTTTGAGTTTTGTGTTTTCCTATTTGCATATTTTTTTGTAATCTTCTAACAACAAGATAATTTGGTCTGCTACACACAGCCAGGAGTAAATCTGGTAAATGAGAAAGTAGAGGAAATCCACTTTAGGGATCTAAGTAGCTACTTTAACAAGACAAAAATGTTATAGAAATAGTAGGAAAACTGGGCTCTGGCCTTTTTTAACAATAGCAAAGTAAAGCCATCAGCTGGGCTTGATGCAGGCAGAGAAAGATTTAACTATGGAGGAGCCTGTGTAACATCACGTAGCCGTCATAAAATTTCTGCTTCTTACTGTGTTTGAAGTGAGCATGTTTGACCTTGAGCTGGACAAATTCAATGTTACTGGCATTGGATTTGGCATCATGCGGATTGTATTTTGTTTTCCCATCATTTGAAATGGGCTGATTTGTTTGAAAGTTAATGGCAATTTGGCCGCCACGATTTGTTATCATGACGAATCTGCAAATTAACGCCGATGTTCTGTTGACAGTATCACAAGGAGAGTGGACATCCAGTGGGGCCACTCAGCCAGCTCATTCATCATTTAAGTTCAGGATAGCTCAGGTTCAGAAGAACCCACTGAAGTTAAAGACCTGTTAGTAATGACGTTTGAGAGGATTTAACAAAGCTTTCTTGTGGAATACCTGATCCGGCCCAGCCTCACCCAGACTCTGCCTCCTGCGGCCCCCAAGTAATTTGAGTTTGAGACCCCTGCTTTACAATAAATAGCTTCACCCAACCACTAAATTTGAGTGAAAGAATTTTTTTGTGTTATCATTTATATTTTCTGACAAATTCTTCTAGGGTATACAAACTTATGAGCAACTTTATTGTCAGGAAAAACAATTGCTTCACAGCGTTCATCTCAAAGATATAAGCACTGCTTTTGAAAAGAAAGGAAACAATAATAAAAACAAAAATAATTCAAAAACACACTTCCATTTGAGTCCATCTCCATTCCATATCAATAAGGTGGAGGCTGAGTAAAAAACAGCTGATGCCAGAGGTGGCACAAAAAGAAAATATAATTTAGCATTTTTTTCTATTGCATTAGCACTCTGACAATGTTAGCACTTCTATGTTTGCTTTACAGCAACACTATTATTTCTAAAGATCTACTCTCACAATACTGATTAATTTAACAAGAAACAATAATCATCGTCACTAACTTTTCCAACAATATAATAGATTTCTTGGTCTATGTTTAGTGTTCTTTTTAGATTATAAAACAAAGCCTAAATATGGATTACTTAAAATTTGGGCTGCGATTAATTTGTCACATTTTTTCAAGTACAACAAAAAATATGAAAATTTATCTTTTGCAAATAGATTATTTCATCCAGTGTAAATACTGCACCAATTTATTGCAGCTTATTTTTTCCCTTCATTCCTCTGTATTGAAATGTCTCCTAAAACTTCTCTTTCCTTACACATCTACCTCAGTCACCATTTGAACAGCTTTGGCTAATCCAGACACACACACCGAGACACACTTCAAAGCATATCCAAGTGTACGGCCAGCCTCACATTAGTCTAATCTCATGTTGCTACCTGCCAGTGATTCGTCCAAAATGGATGTGGGAATGAGGGACTTAATGCCCACAGAGGCAGGGCAGTAAAAGGACACAGCGTATACTCATGTATACGTACACTCTGACTTTTTTAAATTGCTCTGGGCTGCACATTCCAACATTCTGAAGGCCATTTAGGTTTAACCACAATAACTTAAAGAAGACATAGGTGGAATAAAATATATTCTTTAAAAATTAGGAAATAAAAAATATAGCATCCAGATTGCAGGTTAAACTTTACTAAAGCATATTGTTGTTCAGGAATGCAGAGCACATACAGTATAGTATAGTTTGTAGGCTTTCAAATGGGAAGAGGACTCAGTATAATGATGCTTTGAATACCACAGTGTCCTATATTTTTGCACTTTCTTTACACGTTAACCCATCTACATGAATTTTTGAAAGGTTCATTCAGATCCAGTTTCTGAATTTAGGATATGCTGGATTGGTGGACTTGACTGAAACTAGACCTTTCTACTGGAAACCACAATAATGAATGTGCCCATGTGTCAACACAGGGTGCTTCAAGTGTAATTATTGAACTTTATTGCCAGACAGGAAACAACAGTTGCTTTATATGGTTGTACAATCTACTGAATCAATACTCAGTTTTGCCCTCATGCTTTTTGGTTGTATTTCTTCTGAACAAATAATAAAAAGGTAAAATACATTATAAGCCTTTAAGTTATAGCCTCCACTTACCTGAGCAATGTCTTGTTTCTCATTTATATATTACATATATCTATCAGATATAATATCTATCTTCATTAAAAGTTTAAACAGCTTCATCATCATTACTGAAAATCATTCTAGTCATTTTGACATTAAAGCTTTAATCACAGCCACTGTATAAAAACTCATAAAAGGTGCACCAAATGGAGGAACAGATTTGCTTCCACACGGCATAACCCTCTCAGAAGCTCAGTGACTCAAACTGTTATCCATTTTTAATGACTCACAGACAGCTTGACCTAGTATTGCCAGGCTCAGTGAGGGTTGTGTTCAATGGTTTGTGGCAGTAATAGGTGGTCCGAGGGTGTGTGTGTACTCGGACATGAACAACCTTCATCTAAAACGTGTGTGTGTGTGTGTGTGTGTGTGTGTGTGTGTGTGTGTGTGTGTGTGTGTGTGTGTGTGTGTGTGTGTGTGTGTGTGTGTGTGTGTGTGTGTGTGTGTGTGTGAAATGAAATGAGTCAGTGGCTGTCAGGCGACATCATGCCTGACTTTTCCAGTGTTACTCAAGCGCAGCACCTAACCATGTTTAAAATCTCCAAAGACTGAGCACTTTTGCTCTTAGTTTCACTTTCACTTAGTTTCATTTTCATCTATATTTTAGCTATTCATCCATGATGCATACACTACACTTGTGTTTGGCCTCTGGCTGACCTCTGAGGTTATTCCTTTGGGCCAGCTATCTGTCACATCTAGGCCTTAAATTAGTTAGAGACGTTTATAAAAAGATAGTTTAGACCATGATTCCATATTTTGTTGTCAATGAGCAAGCAAAAATGTGTCTTTTGGTAATTTTCGGTCAAATGATCCCAGTGAAATTAAATAAAATATTAAATTTAGAAAAGGCCTTTATTATAGATTTGACAATGAAAAATAGCCTGATGATGTCTGAATAATGTTAATAGAAAGTTAATTGGCTCCAGTGGCCAAGCCTCTGGAAGAATGTCAGCAATTAACCCTTTTTGTTCAGGAACATTGTTATGCCCCAAGTTGTCGCTGGTCTAGTAAATGAGACACACACAAGTCTCTAGGCTTGGAACAAAATGACTCAAATCGTTTACTAAATTAATTAGCATTTATTGTTTGGCAAGTTTCTTACAAAACAGGCAAAGTGCCTTTTGTAGCAATAAACAAAAAGGTCATAAGAATGTGTTCAGATTTTCTTGTTATTGTTGCAGGACAAATCTGTTTTGTATTTGTCGTAAGGGCACTGTGTGTGTATAGAGTTCTTATCTGGTGTCTTATTTTAGCCTCACCAGAGTTGCATGGTGGAGTGCCTGGTGAGCCCCGCCCACTGTCTTAATAAAAGGATGTTTATTTTGTCTGTTTCATTTCAGGGAACCATTAAAATACCCTTAGAGTAATATACCGAAGAATTCTCAGGCCAAATATTTTATGATATAAATGTTACGTAGTGTTGTTTTAATGACACTGTTGGCCATTACATATTTGATTTGGTATCTGTCAAACCGGAAAGATAAAAATAATTAAGCCAAATCATCAGTGCAATAGAGAACAAACAAGGCCTTTGACACAGCCTGAAACATGGCAGCTCTGTAAATGCAAAACTTATGAGACACAGGTCACTCAAGAATAACCCTTTGCACATTAACTTGTGGATATTTTTTCTATCATTTTCGGATGACGATAAAAATATTTTCTCCTCATAGACCTCTCTGAATATGGGTACATAAAACAGGTATTGCAACAGTATCTGGATACAAGGTTATCTGGTTCTTCTCTCCACACTATGCATATAAAAAGCCTTTTTGCACACGGATTGGAGTCTAGTGTGTGGTTTTGTGTGTGTCCCGGCGAGCTACAGTAAAATGACTCACTCGAAGAAGCTGAGCAGTAAAGACTGAGGAGATTTCGTGAAGCATGTAAAGCACAAAGCCAGATAAACATACTTTGTACACAATGTAAGCTGCATCTCATTAATAAAACCCTGTTATTATTAGGGTTACGTGTTGCTACCGTAAAAGCCAGTCAGTGGAAAAATGCTGTGTTATGCTTTAGTGTCAGTGCGTCATGTCAGGTTGATAACAAAAACAGATGCCCTCATATCATAGATTAAAATTAAATGAAAGAGTTGCCCACAAGACAATTTACTGCTCTACCACATGCATGGATACACATGTTCATTTCATATTGATTTAATGAAGCTGTAGTTTATATAAAATGCTCGGAACAACATGCTGTACCTCATTAGTCAGGGCAGGAAGCAGCCGACTCTGCAGGAATCCATAGATTTCAGTTTGTGGGTGTACAGAAGTACTTTTCCTCATACTCTTTTGTCTTTTGTCAAGCTACAATATTGATCAACATCAAATGAATACATACTTTTTAATTGTGATTTAAGGGCCACAATGCTTGGGAAAATTGGAAAATATTTTTTGTGAGAAATAATGCACCTATGTTGGCTCAAGTCAGAAAAATAATTTAGAAAATTTGGTTAAAAAGTGGTGGCTGACTTTCAGACTTGACGCGATAGGCACTATCAACATGTTAGCAATCATGCAGCAACTGTTTAATTCATTTGCCCATTGACTTTTTGCATAAATATGGTTATAATATAGGAGTACCAAAATTTGTTACAGTTTCAGAAGCATATACATATTTAGTGTTCTCTTGTTTTTTTGTTGGTCTAGGAATGATTGTGTTGTCGTTATTCTTTTTTTATTTAATTTCATTGATTGTGTTACTGTGACAAAGTAATTGCTCTTATGGATTAAAAATCTTAAAGGCTAAGTCTAGCATAAGAGTTCCCTGAAATAGTTGCCTTTAGTACATTGTCGTACATTCACCAAAGATATATTGAATATTTGTTAGCAGGCAGCTTTTAATAAATAAATAAAAATAACTTTAAAGTTATCTAAGTCATGTTTCACATTTATAATTATTTTTGCTGACACAATCTTTCACCAATAACATTAGGGGTAACTTGACAGTCTGAAAGCTATCATTCAACAACCTGTTACAGCAGGAGGCTTCACATTGTAGAAAAAATTACAGAAACATGTTTTTCTTTTTCCCACAATCAGTTGCTATAGTGTAAGAGCCAGCTGGATTGAAACAATGAGGCAACAGGAGGAGAGCCAGTGTGGTCACGTGACTTGATGTGAACATTGATTGGGAGTGCTAGATAACGCAGACAGTAGGGAAAGACAAAGAGTTCATTGTCAGCTGTTTTGATGTTATAACAGAGACTAAGAGCGAGATGGTCCATCGAGAATTGCCCCTGAGAGAGTACTTATTGTGATGGCTATAAGTGAGCAATAATAATTTAGTCAGAAATTCTTTATGTAGGTACTATAATTATGTAGTTATATATATTTATAAAATCCATTTTAGAGACATTTGACATGTTTTTGTACAGTTTCATATGTATCCTATATATTCTGTCGGTGTTAAACTCATGGATGGTCTGAAGCTGGATAGATAGAGAAAGACACAGGTTGTCAGAGAAAAGCACTGCAGTACAATGTAGACATAGGCTTCCTTCTATGACAGAGCTCATTGTACTGCTCTGTGTGAACTGTTTGTGCTGCAGGACTAACTGAGGAAAGAGAGAGGGAAACTGGGGGTTATTGTGTATGTGTGGCAGAAGGAAAGAACGGGAGGGTCACTATTCACTGTCATATCCTCACTGTTAGTTTTGGTTTGGTTTTTGTGTTTGAGTGGCTGGCTGGATGAAAACAGATACCATGTGTGAATGGACTGCTGGATGATTGGGGAAAAGGTGTTGCCATATTTTAAATTTAAAGGTAATTTTGTTTTGTAAACGCTTGGCCATTACGATACAACCAAGAGAACAGAATGATCACAATTTAAGCATCATTTTAGACACCCATGTAATAAAACATTTCTATTAGGAACACACTGTACCATGTCTGTGACGCTGACTAGAGCTTTGCTGTTGAACACACTGGCAGATGGAGACCAGAGCCTCTATTTGAAGCAGGATCAGATGCTATCATATTAATACTCTGGGATCACATATTTCCATCACTTGGACATAAGAGCATTTTGCCTCTTACACATTACTGCCATCAGGCTTAAACAGTGATGAGCACACTATACTATACTTTACTATACTATACTCTGCTATACACAACAAATATATCCTCTGTAAACTGTATACAATCTTACCAAAGAAGTAAGACAGTATAGCACATACTTGTTTATTCATCACATTACGTTTTTACATCTGCAGACTGGAAGTAGTTGTCAGAGCTCTGTGGAGCAGTGATGTTATTCTCATTGAGTGTAGACTCAGCACGGCATGGTGATTCAAGTGGAGTGAACAGGAAGGGAGCGAGAACACACCCCTGAGGGACTCCTGTGTTAGTTATAATGGTTGACAACGTACAGAAACAGTGCCTATTTTTACAGCCTGTTCTCTCCTACTGTCAAAACTGAGAATCCAGAACACCAGAAGTGGAACTGCATGGATGTGACTTTATTGTACATGCTTTTAGTTTTTTTCATTTATACCATGTGACATATCCAGTGTGCTCTTTAAACAGAGTAGAGATGAAGTCTAATGCATGATTATATGAACAATAGGTTTCAAAGACCTGTTTCAAGTTTCTCTCAGTAGGCATTCACATTCTGCTGCATCTAATTAAAGTAATGAAAAAAGACGTCTCATTTCCCAAGTCACATGGGCCAGAAACAATGGCCACAGTGTATATGTTAGTTGTGTATTGCAAGCATTGGCTGAGTGGTGTGATGGTACGTGGGAGTGATCCGGACCGGCCAGTTCTCTGCCACACCATTTACACACAATGCTCACAAAACAGTATTAATGCAATTCACACACATCTCAGATACACTGATGGGATAATACCACAAATTCTTTTTATAAAATCATGATCAATGGCTTTGTGTCTATCTCTATCACATAAATAATCAAGACGGAAGTAGGAAAGTTGGAACATTTAATGAGGCTTGGCTGCTTGACAACCACTTCTTTTTACTGGTCCTCAGTCGATGCCCACACCATCCCAGTGCCTTGTGTCCAGTGTGTAAGTCATTTCGAATGGCTGAATAGAGGAGGTGCGACCAAGGTCATAGTAGGCGTGGTAGGACACAGTGCAGCTTTGCACTCTGCTTCTCTCACAGCATTGTGTTTCTGTCGCAGCATTTTACAGCTCCACTCCTTGTCTACGGCTTGTTTTTTATTCATCTCCGGCATTTTCACACCATATTCTGGTTTTACTGTTGCTTCCTTTCACCAAGCTTGGCAGGCCAGACTGTTTAACGCAGGATTTTCACTTCAGCAGGGACTACAAATGGCTAAAGTCTATTTCAGTAGGCACCAGTCATCCATAGAAACGCCCAGAGCTCACAAGCACTGCCAGCACACAGAGCTCTGGACACTGAATGTGGTGCAGTCAGTTAAAATGCCTCTTGTTTACCAAAATCTCTGCAGTTGCAATCAGCATTTCTTTTTTACATCTCATTTGACTAATTCTTAAACTAGATGCGCCTAAAACATGGCTTTGATTTGTGTGCATAACAATTACACACACACTGCTGGAACATACAAGATTTTGCAGGAAGGAAGAAGTCATTCACTTTTGGCCAAACCTGGTAAAAGTGTAGTCAAGTATGTCAGAAAACAAAAAAGATCATAGTCTTGTGTAAAACGCACAAACCATATACTCACAATATGCACAGTGATGCTAATGTAACCATGGTACCTTCAGATTGCTCTCTCATTAAACTAAAGAAAGTGTGAAGACATATGGTCTGCCCAGATGGTTCCTCTGCCAAATCTTCAAGGTGAAAGACAGATTCGTTTAACACATGTGCAACCACCAAGTTCAGTATTCAACTCCAACTATCAGCATAGCGGGGCAGCTTTTTAGTAGGCAGAGCAGTAAATATCTAGCTTCATCATGCAGCCAGCACAGCAAATGTATTAGCAGAGGCCCTCATTCGAAAAGCCGTCTTTAGTCACAAGAATCTGGCATCCACCAATGTTTTCTCATCTTAAAAGTGTTCCCTCTACAATCATTCATGTGAAAAAGCAATCTTGAGCACATCTGAGCCTCAAAATTGTTGTGTAAAATAAAAGGTTTTACATTTTCTCCTAAGTGAAGCATTTAAGGATTACTTTTAATCCTTGCACTGTTTTGTTCTGGGCTAGAAGCGGAGAGGCCATTAAGGTAACTCACTGATGAACAAGGCTAGCTGTTTAGCATGGTAATTTAAGTACACTAGTACCCTTAAAGGAATGGAGGGAATACACAATGTAAGATAAATTGTAATGAAATTAATCTAAAACAATAAAAAGGCATGAAAACTACAAGAAATAATCTGTTTATATATTGTCTCACAAATGTACAGAGCAGCTATCAAACATTAAATTCTTACTAATACCATGTTAGTACATCTATGTGAGTGTTTGAACCGCTGATTACATGCTAAATGATGTTAGCAGCATTAGCTCTACAAGCTTTCCCTTTATGTAGCAACACACCTGTTTTACATAATCCTTGCATATGTTAAAGAGGTTAATTCCACCGCACTGGTCCAGATTGATTATCTCTCTTTTTTCCAGGAAACATTCCTTGGTGCTTGACTGAGAGGATTCTGCTGGAGACAAAGCGCAGTTTTGCCTCAAGTTCATCTCATTTCGTAGTTAATTACAGAGATGCTTTTCCAGACGGATCACATCCTATCTCAAGTGCCCTCCAGTCAACCCCATGACATGGCTTCTTTTATTCTGCAAAGTGCCTCTTGAAAGTAAACAAAACTTTCTCACACGTGGAGAACTTGATGATAATGACTGATGCTCACCAAGTGATGTCTAGCAGACAAATTAAATCACGAGTCACAGTAAAACATACAAGTGGGGTTGCAACAGGAGACAGCCAATTTGTGTTGTGAAAAAAAAATACACACAGGCTTGCAATTATTTTTTTCTAACCTCACAGACATATAGGGTTTCTATTTTGGGTCATGTGCTGAAAATGTCAAGAATACTGACTACAGTAGTTTAAATGTGGCCTATTTGCCACCTGGGTAAACTAAACACAACATACATAAGACCACAGTTTTATCTTTTGTTTGTCAGGGAACTATTATTCTTGTCACAGAAGGCGAGTGTCGGAGTATGACACAGATGAATGGTTTTCTTTCACTGCTGATCTGCAATCCAAACTCCTTAATGGTCACAAGTGCTTTAAGTAATCCATTTGTGTCACACGGTAGGTGCTGTAGCTGTTACTACAGTACTTTTCTTTAGGAAAAACTTTGAGCCCAAATATCCCAAGAATAATAATAAAAAAAAAAAAGTAAAACTGCCAAATGTTGTAATACCACATCTCATAATGTATTCTTTATTTAGACAATTATGCTTGTCTTATTCTAAATCTTGTAAATTGTCTTTTATTCCTGTAAAGCACTTTGAGTTACCCAGTGTATGATTTGTGCTATATAAATAAAATTGCCTTGCCTTGCCTTGCCTATAGTATAAAGGAGACCTCAAAAATAAAGTGACAAAAAGCATAAGCGTGTGTGCAGCGCGTTCAATGTCAATGCAACCTTTATAATATTATATTTATAGAACATTTGTGTGCATTTGTCAAGGAAATACTGTCCACAGCCCCAAATCTGTCTATTTTTTTAATATATCCAGCAGTTTTTGGTTTTAAGAAAAAAAATAAACACTTATAACCTTGGATTCATAATATTACATGGCTATATTTGAAGAGCAATGTGTAATTCTGAAAAAGACTGCACCAAAGAAAATATGGCTAATGCAACATATTAAAATGAAAGGTCACTAGCTCCACTTTCAGGGCTGTCTTTATTAGACTTACAATATTTATTCATAGGAAAATTTCAGCGCTAATGGTGGTGTGTGTGCATGTGTGTGTGCATTTAGTAATAGCATTACAAAGGGGAGACTGAAAGAGCCCTACAAGTCCATACATATGCGTTGTGCGCGGATTTGAAGTGAGCCCTCAACCTGGCAATAATTACATGTAGATCTGGCTGCATTTATGAGGAAGCTGTCACATTCATATTGCTAACATTGCCATAGTAACCAAAAGGTCTCTTTTTGAATATCATTCTTTAGAAGCTTTCATGCAAGCGAAACCAACGTCATCAGATCTGCTGAAAGAGCAAGTGTGTGTGCTGGTGTACCTGCGAGTGAGCATTTGAATAATTCCTCAGAAATTCCCTGCCATCGACTGGGAAGATCGGAGCAGGGGAGTTCAAAGACAGGGAGAAATATGAACTATGTACTTCTGAAGAGTGCAAGCCGTTGCTAGGTGGAGCACGGATGATGTTTGCAACTAACTTGACATATGCAGTGTAGTCCTGAACAGACATAAGCAAACCTTGATGATTCTATTGACGGCTCCGAGTCAGAATGAAGTCTGCAGCGTGTATAAGACTCTGCAGGGGGCTCGACTCACACTGCTGTATGGAAGAGAGGCACATAGAACAACAACAAAAGTTATATGGTTATATTAGATATAGCAAAGAAACTAAAACATTGGTAACTGAAAAATACTCCAGGGATTTGACAAAAACTAAACATGAGCCGAATTGATTTACCAAAGAAGAGAAAAGATAATTACACATTGACAAAATAATAGATGTAGAGCAGACACCAAATGGATTTGAAGTGCAAAAGCTGTTAGTAAAACCTAGAAGAGCTGAAAAAAATGTGAAAATGCAACAGAGAAGATTTAAACCATCATTAATCATCAATAATTAAATTGATTTTATAAAACAGTAATACACACAATAGTTGGCAAGTACCTTTGGCAGTGTTTAACAAGCATCATACCAGAGAAATACTCTTTGAAGCTGCGGACCTGGCACTAACCAATCAGATCAGAAGAGGACAATGTCATGGCCAGTGTGAATGGGCAAAATATATCTCAAGTGTTTTTCATTTAAAACACCCTTCATAGGCACACCCTCATATTTAAGCAATTATGTTGCTATGATATTTTTGTATATTAGTTTGTTTTCAATTGCTTACGTGAGACGAAGACCTTTTACCACACATAAATGTACTTGCATCCTTAAAAAACTGAAATATAATGTCAGCCAAGACTCGCAGCCAAGGCATGCACAATACATTTGATAATATTGCATCCCAATCTTAATAACATATGTAAAGTATGGTCAATACAGTCACTGCACAACATTATTTATTGACTCAGTGGGACAAATTAAGTATGTCACAAATGCATTGTGTAATACTATTTACATTATTCTGAGGAAAATTATTATGTAAATGTACATGTAAAAAAAGAAATGAAGAAGAAGGAGAACTCTGGCAAGACACCTGGACAGCAAAGTGCCAGAATAAAGCAGGACAAGGACCTCCTCCTCCCACCAGGGGTCTGAGTCATGGCTCCCCTCCTGTCACATCAGCCTCAGCAGGTGATGGTAGACAAGAAAACACAGCACAAACTACATTTATATGCACAAACACAGACAGAAGTAAACATAGAGTGAGTACACAAGAAGGGCCTTGGTGCACGTTTCTTGAATACAAAGACAACCAAGCCATGACTATCTCAAAATGCATATGCATGCACAGTCATTTAAAGAAAGACATTAAGTGACACACATGAACACACACCTATGCTCATGTTGTAGGCCAAGGGGAGTTCACCATGGCAACAGGAGAGTGGGGCAGGAGCAGAATCTGGCAGGATCTGACACAGGTGTGTGAACAGATAACACACGACATACACATAAAAAACACATTTAGTTGTAATGTCTATTTGTCATAGAACAAAGGGAAGGTCATATTTATCTCTTTGTGTTTTGTGCTTTCATGTATTTTCTATATATGTCCCAGTCATCAAGGTCACACTAATTAAATGATCTATATCAATGTAATTAAAAGGAAAGATAAATCTCAAGATATTGATGCCAAATAATGCAGTCATTAATACTATTTCACTGTTGTCAGAAAGAATGTGACAGGTGTCTAAAAGCTGAAAGAGTGCGGTCTGGATTTTAACATCACCCTGATTTGAGTCACTCGGTGAGCATCTAAATGACAGTAAGGACAATTTACGCTTTCTGGATACAAGCCAAAGTACAGAAGGACAAAAAAACATGGGACATACGATTATGAATTAGGTTGTTAAAGGCATATTAGGTGTGATTTTTTTTTAGTTGGTGTGCCCAATGATTCTTTTATGTCAGTGACAACTGCATCTGAGAGATATTATAAGTTAATGTTGATTATTTTATTGTACCACTGATGTTTAAAAGCTATATTTAAATACAATCAAAGCAGTGGTAGTAGACACATGACAAATGGCGCAAAGATGAATGTATAGGCCCATAGATATATATATTTTTTGTTAGTCAAACTTGATGAAATATGTGGCACGATGTTTGATTAAGTATTTAATGCTGCTCAATAAAATGACTGGAGCAGACAGTGAGGCATACACTGGGTATTGTAAGCTGAGATCAACTGCCTTTTGGCTGACCCTCGAACTGACAGGAAATTTAGTGTACAAGGCATTTAAGGTGGTGTTTCAGAACAATTTATCATATTTGAATGAAAAGTATCTGAAAAGCTTCAAACACAACACAGTGATTCTCATTACTTCTGCTAAATCACATCAATCCTCAGAAAGAGGTTTCTGTCCAACTGAGGGTACTGTATTTCACGACTAAAACCATCCAAATGATTTTGAGAATATCTTTTTTGGGGCTACAGTGCATGCTCCTTGTTGTGCTTCTGTGAGACTTTTAAAAGAAGTAGTTTATTTATATAAGTGAGTAGTTTATGTCGGCCTCCGGTGGCTTGGTGAAGATTGTATTTCCATACTTCACAGATCCACAACTGCTCTGTCAATGAACAAACATTTAAATGTCTACAGAGAGTTATTTTGAACAGTGTACAATTAGGTTTGACCAAAGTGTTCCCTTTTCGTGTGCTCCTATATTATATACATTTAATGTTAAAAAGGTAAAAAAGAAAAACCTTTTTCAATATCTTTTTTATATATGATTAATAATTTGTGTGACTTGTATGAACACAGCCTTAGTCTTTCTCTTGCGACACACTGGGATCATTAAAGAGTGTCAGAGGCGTGTAAAGCTCACTTGTAGATTCTGATTTAATGGCTGATCTGAGCACAGTAAACTGTGAGCTTAGTGTAGTGGGAAGAGTTGGTGGTGGAGGGGGATATGAGGGGTCTCGTTCACAGATATTGATTGCAGCGTCCTTGGTAAGAGGAGCGTTATGTGTGAGTTAAATTGAGTGGTGTTCCACTGTAATGTAGACAGGGAGATTAGATATGATGATAGAGTGAATCCATTACGACCACGAAGCGACTCAGAGACAGCCAGAGCGAATTGGGTCAGTGGCTAATTGGACAGAAATACATCAGCCGGCCCCACAGACCACACATTTATACATTTACATGAATGCACACGTGCACCAAGACCACCTGAACACAACACATTTATATCCACAGCATGAATAATGGAAGATTACCATATAATAAGCGTTTAATCAATTATGCCCCGACAGAGTGGGCTCTATCGATTTCATTATGCATGATCAAATCTGACACTTCAGATTCACTTATACAACATTAATCGCAGAATTAGAAACACTTTTTTATTCTTGAATAAATGTTTAAAAAAAAAATAGCACATCCATCCACATTTCCAGTAAGCAATGGTTGGTTAAAAATAGAGACACACTGATTCCAAATTCATTCAAGAGAACTCTTCACCCCTGAGTTTCTCTGTTGCAGGGCAGAAAAGAGTGGTGCGGAGGGGGAGTGGGGGGGATGGGAGGGACCGAAACTCAAACTGGGAATAAACAGTAATGAAACGGCAAGCGGGGAAAGAAATAATGCATAAATTAATAATAAATGTTAAAGGTGTGTTATTTTAGGTTACAGTGTCGTCATGAGTGAAATATAAAAGTCTGTAGATGTTCGAGTGAACAAAGTCATAATAAAATATCAACTAAAACTATTTTGATAAGTGAGGAAAGACAAGTTTTGTATAGCTTTCATGAATTATATTGTAATTCATGGGAATAAATTAACACTAAATTCACAAATTCCTGTTGCCTTGATGAAATGAATAAGGATGAAAGAAATTGCAATTACTACAGTAACTCAAGAAACTGTCTACTTAACACCAGAACTTTTAAATATTAATATTAAATTGCATTTGTGTGAGGATCATAGAGACTGTAAATTGTTCTTGTTATTGATTTTTTTTTCTGTTAAAGACAGTGTGTGTTTTTTGGTGGTATCTGCTGGCATATCTGCAGATTGCATTTCCAAACCTCACACCCCTTCTTTCTGCACCTACAGGAGCTCTGCAGGGACATGCTGTTGTCTGTGAACAGTCAGATGATGAGATTTTTGGGCTAACAAGGATTTCAATCAGGACTGCAGCAGGAGAAGGGGGTGGGAGTAGGGGTACACATAACCACACGTACACAAAACTGCTCAAGGTTTGGAGGTGATACTTTGATCCATCAGATTTGGAAGGATTGCAAGATTATGAGGAGTGTTAGATGGAGACAGTGTGAGATGGAATCAGTAAAAATGACTCCAGTGAGTGTTTGTGTTCAGCCCTTATCTCCTGTTCATTTCTACCAATTGGCTCTTTCTTTTTGCATTGTTCTATTTCATCTGTCTTGCTCGCCTCTTCTTCCCTTATCTCCTCAGCCTCGATTTTGATGCAACATACTCTATTGATTAATCACACCAGTCCAGAATCATTTTCTTTGATGCTCTCGCAACATGGCAGTGAACGTCAATACTTAGCACAAACCAGAGTTAAATAAGGCATGATTTAACGATTAAATGAATTATGTATGGAATACATACTTTTTTCTTTCAGATCTTTAGAGTGTCATTAGAAGATCCAGTACTGTTGAGAGTGTGTGGGTTTTAACATTAACATCATACAGTACATCAACTAGAGGTACACAACTAAGTATTTTATACAGCTTATAGTTTGCATCATAAAATGGATTTGTATAGTATATTTTACTTAGACTTTATTGTCCCCTTGGGGAAATTCTTTTTCACAGCATCATCTCCTTCCACAAACAGTGGTTGTGCTAACATCTCTGCCGCCCAGAACAAATCTCTATTAGCTTACATTAATTTAAAGAACATGAGGTCACACTCTTAAACCAACCTGCTCTATAGACTATTACCTTAGAGATACCTGTGTCTTGTGAACCTGCACTGTCTGTATATAGCAGGATTTTGTTTATGCTCTGTTAAAGCTACAGTTCTACAGACATCCCTAGTGTCCTAGTCACTTGACAAGGACACTAGATTGTCTAGACTAGACTAGACTTACAGCTACAATTTCTGATTTACAAACTGGTTTATGACACACAAGTTAAACACCTTTTGTGTTTTGTCACACAGTATAATTTATTTACCTGCTGTGTGACTAGCATTTATTGTGACACTGCATAAGAAAACTGAATTTTAGAGATTATGTGTCTAATCATCTATTCTTTAAACCACAACAAAAGTGAATAATAATCAATATAGCTTTAGTTTTCTTCAGAAAAGTTTGAAGTAAAAAAAAAAGCTAGGTGCACAATGACTCTTTGGCCTTTCACTTTATCAAATCTGACTAAGTTTGTCCAAGTCTGACTTGGTGCAACTTTGTGAGTGTTTCTCTGCTCTTCGTTTATTTATGCATGAGTGACAAAGTCGGAGAAAAAAGGGGGATGAGCGATGAGAAGATGAAGCAGAAGAAAACGCAAATGGGGGTCAAAGAGACAGCGCTGAGCCGAGAAATCCTAAGCAAATGAGCAGAGAGAGATTTTTTCTTGTTTGGTACAAATTAGCAGTAGGGGTTGGCTGCACACGCACAGTACCATCGGGACGGTAAATTGTCAATGTGTGTGTACAAGACTAAATCATTCAGAGGGAAGCTTAAACCTTAAGCTTGTAGTCATGCAGCATCACACACACCTTTCTCCTGGTGTTTAGGGACTATTTCGTCTCCTCTGGGTCCCGCAGACAGATGGGACAGGATATGTGTCACTGGGACAACTACTGACGGCAGCCATCTTGGTAACACAAAGCCAACTGTCACCTCTATTAACCCAAGAAGAAAATTGAAGATTTTTTTTTTTTTCCAAGGCCATTGTGTGCTGTTGTAGATTTCCTGATCTCTGCTGGAAGTGTTGATAGATTGACTGACAACTTGATAAGAGGCCGAAGACGAAAAGGATGTTTTGCATTTTGATAAAGGAAATGTTTTTTGCTTGAATTCAACAGTCAGAAAATCAATACACATCAAAAATAAGGCTATCATATGATTTTTTTTTTGCACGTTGAATATTGTAAACATTGTAAAGATGGTGTAAAAGTCAAAACCAAAGTTCAAAACCTAACATAAATAATACTAAGGTAACATGGAAGAAACAAATGC
>JALDNG010000056.1:1792500-1802500 GCA_024349245.1 Neodontobutis hainanensis
TTGAGGTTGTTTGAAAGGTTTTCTCAATTAGGTGTTGTCATGTCATATTATTATGGGTAGCATTTGGCTTTGTAATAAATCTATCTTCTGTAGGGGTTACATTTGACAACACCATAATAATAACCAATAAAGATGAAGATTAATAAACACTCTGGGATTTTGATATTGTTTTTTGTACTGCAGCACTTAACCCACGCTTCTAGCACACCCTTATCACGAACAGTAAACATGTGCACTCCCTCGCACTTCTCAGTTTTAAACGCTGCTTGAATCTAATGGTTGGCATTACCACAACATTTCCCTGATATCTCACTGGAAAAGAGCCTCAGCTGCGAAGTACGCGTTGTGTGTGAAAACAGACAGACAGCAGTGGGTGTAGGAGGTGAGTGGGAGAGAAGCAGCTAAAGAAAAGTGACAGAAACAGAGACGGCGAGAGTTTTCAGACAGACTGCAAAACAGAAGAAGCATATAAAAGAGCAGAGGTGACTCACACAGAGGTCAGAACTGAAGAGCAAACTTGCACTGTGAGGAAAATAGAAATGTCCTCTGGCCATCAGTCGATAGACAAAAGCTCCCCGCTGTTTTTAAGTGATTTGATTTTTATATTATCAGAGCTTTGCTCTGCCCTGTATCAAAACAGGTTTAGAAAGTTGATAGGGATTCAATGACAAGACACTACAATTAACTAAACACAGATACAACATATTAACGCTGTGCAAATACCTCCTATATTTATTGCTTGGAACATACGCCAGTGGTTATCAACAACTAAGTAATCACACAAGTGTCTTTATATAAACATTTTGGCATTGATTTTAAAAAATACATGTTGAAAACCAGAGTAAGGGACTGCAGCAGAGACTGTACTTTCTAATGCGACTGAGGCTGAATGGAGTGGGCAGGCCAATATTCTCATGTTATATCGAGCCACACTGTAAAGCTGTGGAATGGCAGTTTGGTAAGCAACTCAAACAAACTGGGCCATATTCAGTAAATTGCAATAAAGATCATGATGCAGAAAGACTTTGAGCTATTACAGAATATATATGAGAAGGCAGTCGTCACACGAACAGCACAAATGCTGATAGGCCCTCATGTTTCACAATGCCATCAGGAACAAGAGTGTGCTGTAGAGGTGGAAATGCAAGGTGCATTTAATATAACAGAGCTGCAATGAATGTTTGATTTACTGCAGTGTTGTTAGTGATCCATTTCTTGGTGCAGACAACATCTGCCCACTTACAGCAAAGAGAGACACTGTTACAACTTCGACCAAAAAGCCCTGCACATGCATTCATCCAAATTTACAAATGCTTTTCTGTTTGAGAGTACTGCTGGTTCGAGCTGCACCCAGCAGACAAAGTTGAATTTTTCTTGCACTATTTTGACTTTTCTTTTACTTTCTGTTGACAGCTTGACATGGATTAAGGTTTTTTGGGTTTGACTCGCTGCATGTGTGCGAATCATCCTTCTGAGGATTTACTGCAGCCAAGTGCTATGACACGCTTTCTCCAAACTCTTTCCTTTCCCATCATCTCCTGCTGCTTTCCTTCGTACCCCTCTTCAACCTCTTTCCTACAGCTCCTCCCCCACCCCTAATTTTTCAGTGACAGAAAGGATCATTTCCCATCTCTGAGGAATACAATGTAACTGAATGCGGGTCAGTGATACACAGCACATTACCCTAGCACAGGCCTAACCCAGTTAGTCACTGACTCAGTGAGGATCTGCGGGTGTGCTCCTCTATAGATACACTGTACTTTGTGAATGATGCAAGGAGAGCTGTGATGTCTGCCCAGCCCCAGTATTAATCATGGATAGTAGACACTAACCTTGTGTGTGCCTTCCACTGCTTACTAATGCAATCTTTATGACCTTAACACGTTTTTAACCTCTGCAGTGGCCATGCTAATGATCTCAGGCACATACACAGTATTACAGTCCAGTCTGGTGCTGTGATACACTGCACTAACATTTTAATGGTATGGTATATGTCAAAGTAAGGTAGTTCTATAGACAGGTAAAAGTAACATTTAATGAACCTTTGGCAAAATTATTGGTATAGTATAATTTTGTATTCAATAAGAAAAAAAACTGGTACAGAACACAAGAGGTTTCATTAATATTGCCTCAAATTATAAATGGCAAAATCAAGAAGGTTTTTTTTTGATAATGTATGTGCAAAAAGAAATATTAAGATGTGAAAAGGAGCTAAAGGAGCTATGATATACATTACATAAACAGAATATGTAGGGAGTTATTATAATTATAGCATATATTGACCACCTCAAAAAGTAAAGTATGTGCAACACATAATAGAGATAAATCAATATCTTCAACACACACAACTGTGGTTTTGAGTTGTTTCTCCAATCTCAGGGCAATGTTTGCCCCCTTCAACTACTGCTGATCCTCTTTTGGGATTTTCAAAGCGCCGTGGTGACCTTGAATGGGAATAACTTGCATCAATATTAGCCCAGGTGTCAATCGACCAGGGCGGTGTGTTTTCCTCTCCACTGACACGGAAAGATAAATCTAATGTAGCTGAGCATACATTCTTTAAACACTGTTTGTTTTTGTGTCTCACATTCAATGAACCATATTGTTTTTTTGTTTTTTTAAAGGTGATGCTAGTGCCTGCTAATGTGCATCTTAAAGTGAATGTGCTGTGAGATCTAACTCAGAACAGAAAACAAATAAAAGGCCAAAGCGAGAGGTACCATCTGGACTCCAGCTCCAATAATCTAATTTATTCCATCCATGAGAAGACTGTTGACTCCAATGCATCACTATACAGTAAAATGAATGTTGTAAAGTCAAAGTGTCATGATCCTGCTCTCCCTGGTTCATACTGCTGTTGTGTCCTTGGGCAAGACACTTCTCCCAGCTTGCCTCCAGTGTCACAGCTGTGTGGGTGTAGAGGTGAGTTTGGTGGTGGTTGGAGAAGGCTGTGAGGGCTGTGTCAGAGCCCCCCTCTCTGTCTGAAACAGGGGTGAATGGAAGCATCATGTAAAGCACTTTGGGTGCCTGTGAAGGGTACATAAAAAAAAATAAGTACTAAATAAATGCATACTATTTACCATGATTGGTGTTTGCGTAACCTATCTGAGAGGGGCCTTCCAGTCTTCATCAGCTCTGTTGTAATCACCTCACCTGTGATCCATCTGCAATCAGCTCTGGCTCCTTATCAAAGTGACTGCTTTTGTCTTTGTTCTGGATGTTCAGTAAATTGGACGTTCTGTTTTCAGATTTTTTTATTCCAAACATCATTAACCGTGTCACCAGTCATAACTAACCTGCCTTGGTCTCTACGTGGTTCCTCGTCATCAAGTCCTTTACTTACCTGTGGTATCCAGCACACCCTCCGGTCTTGTAAAATAAATCTTGTTGAACTTTTATCTGTCTTGAGTTGTGCTTTTGGGTCCTTAGCCTGCTATTTGCAACACAGAGAGGGACAAAGTTATGACCAAAACCAGCACAGAGACCAAAGCAAACACAGTTTATTAAAAACAGAGAAGGGCAAACAAAGATGGGGCAAACAGAATCAAGGCCATGTCTAGTTTCATCTCCAATAACCTTCTTAGGGGTGGGCTACCATAGAGTTTGATAAAGGAAGTTTTCAAGCTAGAAAGGCTCTCTTCCTCTTCTGTTTATCCATGGCTGGGTCGTGGAGGCAGCAGTCTAAGCATAGATGCCCAGACGTCACCATCACTTAACAGACAAATTTTATCACAAAGACTAGAATTGAATTTATATCAAATGAATAGAATTGCAATCAGTCTGCTTTTAAGGCTTTGTCAAATATGTAACTTCCTGCTGACACCACACAACACGCTGTTCCAGTATGTGCTTCACAATGGCCACAACACAGACAATTTGAAAAAGAATAAAATATATATGCAGTATAGATTCCTCCAGCGTAGCCTGCAGCCATTTCCCTGATCCCACAGTCTAAGAGGCATTGTAATGGACCTGGATGAAACTTTAATGACACCCACGAAGAATCCCTGTTTTTGTTTGCCCCGTCAACATTTAAACTCTTTTGTAACTTATTAATGAGACTTTTGTGTGCAATGTCAGTTCTGCTCATTTTGAAAAGCCACTTGATTGAATGAAAAAAGGAATTGAAAAAAAGTCTGAGTATATAATAACTATTACTATATAATTGATGTTATGTGGAAAAGTATTTTTCTTTTGTTATGAGTTATGTTGCAGTTGATATTGAGTTGACAATGTATTGCAAGCAGCAGACTAATAAATCTGCCAGTAGTTCCACTCTTGTGAAACAGCGTGAAAAGACTCGGCTATTTCTGTCCGATTCGGTCTAATAACTTGCAGAACTCAATATTAGACTGAGATATGGCTCACATTATTACTTGCAGATAACTACGCTGTGACAATGCACTATTCATGCCATTAAGTCTTATTAAAGTTATATTCTGATTAAAGGTCCGTGTAAGTGACTCAATGTTCTGACCACATTGTGACTTGCAATTATATTATGACTATTGAAAAACCTATACAAAAGTAAACTTTACATAATAGGGTTAGGTGGCTGAAAACTCAACTCTTAACCAGTTGAATAAACATTGTGGCTCAGAAAGGCTTATATCATGGTTTATATCGGTCCCTGTAGGACTTATTCCATGTTCTTTAACATTGGGAAATCCCTTTAAATCCCATGGATCTACTTTTTAAAAAGGGATATATAAAAGTGACCAGTTTATACAAATCATATGCAAATGCTCACAAAGCAGCATTTGCATCCTTTTAAACATTCAACAGCACTGCAGGGAGCGGTATAAGGAGGTGGATGTTAGAACTAACAAAGCTGAAACAAAGCTAAGCCTTTCTTAAAGGGGCCAAAGAAGGGGCAAAGGACATGTAAAAAATGTAGCTCAGAAAAGAAAGGCTTCCAGATTAAATAGAATAAAGTTTAAAAGAATTGAAAAGAATAAACTGAAGACTGCTCTCAAGTGGGAAATAGACAACTGAAAAAAGAGTGTTGTTCTTAACCAGATTCGAGGCAAAACATTAGCTCTTTAGGGATATGTATTAATATTTATGTCTGGAGTCAACACCATTACTAGAAATTACAGCTAAAAACACTGAAAGTGGGGACAAATAATAAAAAAGGAGCTTAAAGGATGCCTCTTATGAACAGATTGGGACATCTTCTTTGAGGATGCATACATGGACAGCACAACAGAGTCCATTACAGACTACATTTCT
This sequence comes from Neodontobutis hainanensis, assembly GCA_024349245.1. Lineage (NCBI taxonomy): Eukaryota > Metazoa > Chordata > Actinopteri > Gobiiformes > Odontobutidae > Neodontobutis > Neodontobutis hainanensis. The sequence goes on from JALDNG010000056.1 coordinate 1,797,733, forward strand.
TTCTGTGTTGACTCCATAATCCCCCAAGTAACTGTTAAGCAGTATCCAAATAATAAACCGCACATTACTGAGGCTATCCAAGAATGTCTGAGGAGAAAGAGAGCTGCCTTTACATCTGACCACTCCTCAGGTGTGCGAGCAGCTCAAAAAGACCTAAATATCCAGTTGAGAGCTGTGTGGAGTCGGTACAGGGAGCAGGCAGAACAGCATATGTCTATACATCCAACACAAAAATGTTGTTGTACTCAATTTGACAAAAGGCAAAGAGAAAACCACTCACTGCTCAAAATGACTTGTTCAGGGCAAACAACATGAATAACTTCTACATGCGTTTTACATGCTGTTACAATTTTTTTTATTTGTCTGTTTGTTTTTGTTAAAATCACTGTGCCAGTATGGTGGAAGAAATCGGTTATACTGGTACCTAAAAAGGTTAGCCCCCAGGAAAATAATAATTATAGACCAGTAAATATTTTGAGAGGCTTATGTTGGAGAAGTACCAGCAGATGTTAAACCATCACTTGATAATTACCACTTTTTCTATTTGAAGAATCACAGCACAAATTATGCTGCTACATATAGACTCATTTTCATTGATTTTAGTGCTGCTTTTTATTTTATTTAGCTTTATATTCTCATCAATAAGCTCACCCAGGAAAAGGTTAACCCCTTTCTAATTTTGGTGGGACCACTCCTGTCTGTCTGGTCACAGCCGGTGAAGTTTAACTCTGTCCTGTCAGACACAACTATATGCAGCACTGGCGCCCCCCAGGGGTCAGTTAGTTTCTGTTTACCTTTCACCATAACGACTGTGTTTGCTCTGAGCCAAAACCAATTCATTGTGAAATTTTCTGATGATAGCGTTTTACTCAGCTTGTTAACAAAATACTCTAAACACACACAGTGCTGCTGCAGAAAACCTTGTTGCTTGGTGTGACAGACATAAGCTGCAGATTAACACCAAAAAGACAGTGGAGATGGTGATAGACCCCGGATCAGCTGGCCCTCTAACCATCCACGGCCAGACAATAAATACAGACTTTAAATACCTCGGAGTTCACATTGACAGTGACCTGAGCTGGCACACACAGGTGGCCAGTGTCTGTGTCTGCACTTTCTGCAGAGTCTCAGACTGTTTGGTGTCTGTCAGAAGATTATGCCGGTTTCTCTCAACCCACAAGACCCTTTTTGAGCAGGCCAAGAGGCGACAGACCAAAAGCATCCTGTCCGACCTCACACATGTGCTGTATTCTGAGTACCAGCTGATAAACTCAGAGAGAAGGTATAGGGTCCTACTATGCACGCATAACCGGTACAAACGTTAATTTGTACCGCTCTCTGTGAAATGTTTGAATGACCAGAAGTGACTGGGGGTAGGGGTGGGGAGTGTGTGAGAGTACGTAGGGGAGATTTTATTGAATGAACTTGTAAATCTGTAATGCACTTTGAGTATTGTATGCTCTGCATCTTTTTTAATGTTCCAATTTATTTACAGTTTGGTTGTTTGTTGTATTGTGCAGCATGTCCTCTGTCCTCTGGGAGACATAAAGTAACCTTAACCTTAAGTCATAGTGGTGTTGGAGAGTAATTAACCTCTGTTAGTTCACTTACAGTTGCTCAGTGTTTTAAAGCAGACACGCATAATGAATGAGGAAAGCGGATGGGAAAATACAATGTGTCTGTTCATCCTGCTGAAACTTGGTGCCTAATTAAAAGTACAACAATTATACATAAAAACATTTTGAATCTAAGTTGTGACATGCCATCTGACCATGGCATAACATGACTGTTTTAACATTGGAGGATAATCCCCCAGTTTTTGAATACACATACTCAAGAAAAAAAAAAACATGACTACATTGTAATAACTCAACTGTGTGGGCCAACCGCCATGGGACCTCATTAAGTCATAGGTATTGTTTTTCTCTTAGAATCTTGCATTAACGAGGGGACATGGAGGCATCTTTCTCTGCACAGATTCATTGGGTTGTTGAGTTATTAGACACCACAGAGTTAAATCCAGTGTCTTATTTCCACATCAAGCGCCAGGTTCGTCAAAGACACTAGAGCTAAGAATAATTTTGGGAAAGAAAATTTTCTGACAACTGTACCAAAAAAAAGCAAAATAAACACTATACTCATATGTGTCTCCCATATTTGAGCCAGTGGCACTTTGAGCCAATCAGGGCATGACAAATATTCATAGCCTCAGTGCAGCACGGCAACAGTCACACACTGTCTCTGAAAAATGTGGTATGTAAATCTGTATTTTGCCTTTCTCCATGCAATTCATCTCTCCCTCCCTCTCAACATTAAACCTTTCCTCTGAGCCGAGAAAACAAAAATAGTTTTTCAGACTTTATCTGTCTAGCCAGCAACGGTGAGGTGAAAAAGATCTGCAAGCAAACTGGAGGTAGATGGATGCTACAGGATGTTTGACCACAGGTGCACACAGGCCATGAGGGAGTTAACTAAACAGAAAACAAAGAAGACTGGACCTGTAACCAACCCTTTTCCACTACACAACAGCAACAGTACAACCACTCAGCTCAGGTTCACAAAGACAATCTACATTTCTATTTTACTCACTCACTTTCTACCGTGTCTTATTCAGAATGGGATTGTCTTGTCCAAATTCAACTCTCCACTGTATAAATTTAGTTAATGCATCACAGAATGCACTGCAGCTGCCACGATTCTCACTTTGTTCAACTGTTTGTCTGTTTTACCAACTTCTACACTTCCCACACAAATCAAACCTTTGGAAAATAGAGATGTTTTGACAAGAAAATGAAAATTACCCTTTTTAAAACGTCAATGGCATACCCAACACAAAAGAGTGACCTAGCAATCTCATCTACAAATAACTGGCTTTCAGTGCTAAATAAAAATTTCAAACCAAGCCAAGTATTTTTGTATTGGTCAAAAAAGCTTTTAAATGGAGTGTCTTCAAAATATCTTCTTCACAATAAATCATTTTTTCATCACACTCCATTTTAGAGTGCATTTATACTATTCAGTGCTCAAAAGAGATTCTATGACTGGACCCCTCTTTGTGCCATCTAGAAAACTTTGGATTAAAAATTGAATTTCCACTTAACAAACTCTAAAAGATATATAAAAATATGTTGCACGGGTCAGCCGTAACTCTGATCTCATGCTGAACTTCAGAGCAAGCTTCTAGCAGCAAATGAACATTTTTATTTAAATCAGCTCACTTTTACTTTTTTTAACAGAAATTGTAGTTGACGTAATTAAAAGTGCCAAATGTGCCTCTCAGCATCTCCACATTCTCCAACCTCCCACTCACGCAATTTAAAGAGGGAGGCAAAGTCCTGTCGACTATCCGCAAACAGAAAGAGCAGGGTCAGAGCAAAATAATTGGGTCGGGCAAAGGTCAAAGGGGGATGGAAAGAGAAATGAAAAGAGGCTAAACTTTAGAGAAGACTACACCAGTCAAGGGGATCAAGATGGGAGGAGAGTACATCTGCAACACAGGAGGTAAGATCAGAAAGCAACGCAATGCCTTCATTTTAGTTCTGTATGCTCTGGGGCATTTAACAGTTATACGAGGCTATGCATTTATTGATTTCAAAGTGTAGTGGCTCGAAAAAAGCAAATATTTTTATGTTCTTAGATTTGAGAGAGGATCATTTCCTGTGAATGATTGTTGCATTTGTTGTTATTAAAGACAACTCTATTGTCATGAACACATTTGTCAGCAAAATTACTGACTGGATGAGAACCAAGAGACATAATTTGTGGTTATGCCAACAATATGATACACTTGTAAGCATGAGCAGGATGGGTGCAAATGGAAACTAGAGTGAGTGCAGAAGGCGTTACGTGAAAGCAAAAAGGTGGCGTCGAGAAGGTTATTGAAGATGACAAGGTTAAAAGGAAAGGTCACTAAGGTCAGCGCCTGAAAAAGCCTAGAGAAGATGAGATGAAACATGAGAGGAGGAGCAGGAGGAGGAGGAAGAGCAGGAGGAGGAGGAGAGGATAAGCAGAATGGAGTGAGAGAGGAAGAAGGGTGGGGAAAGCATGGATTAATTATAGAAGGAGATCCACCGGGACTTAGAGCCGAGAGGAGGGAGCAGAAGTGGAGGTAGAGTGTTTCAGGGCTGGTGCTACATTTCCAATCATGTTTAGGTTTTCAACTGCAAAAGAACTTCCTTGCTCCAGAGTGGCACCAGCAGCACTTAAGAAATAATTAAGATTAAGAAATAACTGCTTGCATCACAGATCAGTTTAAAGTTAAAATATTTTAGTGCAAACTGTCAAACATATGTAAAATGTAATTAGGGATAGCATAACAAAGTTAATGCATTCTTTGACATTAGTTCACCTGGAAATGCCAGTGAATGTTTTGCATATTTGTCACAGGAGAAAAAAAAGTCATCTCGGGATTTTGGTTGTCTTGTTTTTTCCATTTTTTTTATTACCAAAAATGTCCATCTATGCTGAATGTAGCTCTTGAAATTCAGGTGAAAGATAGACCAGTGGGAGAGTCTCACATAGAGAGGAGCATTTTGGGGTAAAGGCTAAGGCTAAGTGAAGCAGGGTGAGGTAGGGAACATGTTGCTGTGTGACCCTGTAAAACCCTGGAGGGTCCCGAGAGTGGCACAGAATTTCTAACGAGGAAAGGGTTGTGAACGTGAACGAAGAAGTGCTCCAGGGAATACCGCAAAGCTCCTACTGGGAAAATGATCTTTATCTTGTCTTTGTTCTCAGCTTCTTATCATAGGTCTGAAGGGAGTTAAATACA